>VYZS01057355.1:28108-42011 GCA_013400695.1 Neodrepanis coruscans | reverse complement strand
TGATTTTGGTAAAAGAAATATAAAGGCACAGTTGTCTGGATAACCACGACGGTGCAATGTGACTAGAAGGGTTATAAGAAAGACTAAACTGGCTAACTTTTCCTAATATGAGATTTCAGAATATGTCTTCTACACTTGACCAGCGGAGGCAACTCTCTTGCATGAACTTTTCAAAAACCTGAGACATAAGAACTCGCAAATTTAAGCATTGGAGTCACACTGAAGTCATAGGATTAACCATAGAATTAGACACTTATGTACATTTAATTAATGGGACTGTACAATCTAGACAGACAAGGCAGTTATGATGGCATGGTGGAACTCATATGAACAACACTGTTACAGAATATGTCATTTAATTTGTTGATGGGGAAATAATAGGATTATTTAAGTTAGAAATGGGAGTAGGAATTGGAAAGAGAAATGCTTAAAGTAAAAATGCTAAAAGGGCAAAGGAAACAGAGAAAGAGATTAGGAAGTTAGTTATAGGATGAGTTTAAATTGAAGAAATCTTGGGGGAAAAAATGAAGTGAAGAAAGATCTTTTTCACTACATTATTTGAATAATATAAGTATGCAAGTTAAAAACAAATGAAACAATTATGTTTGAAATTCACATTATGCAATAATATATAGCATCATGGAGTGATAATAGAATAGAATTTTAAGACACCTGAGTATTTTCAAAATAAAATCTATCAGGTTTTTGCTCTGAACTTTCATAAAAAGTAGCTAAATTGGAATTTAAAAGACATCAAATTTAAAAAGTAATGAGCTATCTTGTTGGTCAAATGATGCATTTTGTTTAACCCAAACAAAATATTTTCTTCTATTTTTTTAAATTTAATTTGATATAGAAAACTTAACTTTTAAAAAATCATACCAAAACTAAGAATTCCCAGGGAAAAAAGAATCTCTTCCTAAACCTCAAAAGCCAAATATTTGTGCAGTCCTCCTGTGAATGTCCAAAACTCCATTCTTGCCTGCTTCCACAGCTGCTGCTACTGAATGAAGTCACACTACATGCTGCTGATGAGTGTTTCATTCACAAATAGGAAGGAAATCTAGCCTTGTAAGGGCAAAACAAGTTCAGTTTTGGTTTTTTTGTTTTCTTGAAGCAGGAGGAAAGCGGCTGCTGATAAGATATTTTGGAGCAACTTGCTATTAGGAAGGAAGTATGAGTGGATGTAGGTGAGAAGTAACTCACTCATATGACACACACAGAGCAACATGCTACCATGTTGAAGTCTTGGTCTAAAACAAAGGGTGAAACTGTTAGTTTAGTGATATAGAACAGAGGGAGCTGTTTGCTCATTTGATGTGCAAAGATTTCAGGCGTTTGCCAGATGGGCTGACAGAGCATGATCCTGCTGGAGAAACCACAGTCTTTGCTAAAGGGCCAGCAGTCCATCTGAGAGTCATCGCCCTTCTTATAAGACATGTGCCTCTATTTGAATTTTTGTTAGATTTATAAAATAAAATATTGAGAATGTCAAAGATACTCTAATATATATGGGAGATTCTGATTGAAGACACTATCAGGATAATCCATCCAGATCTTGTTGTCAATAATGCTTTGGATCTTTAATCATAGTAGATCAAGAAACTGTCAAGAAACTTAGGAGCTCATCAGGAAATCCAGTGGAACCTCAGCTTATTATGACAACTTTTGTTTTAACCAAACTTCAAAGTCAAGATATTTTAATTCAATATGAGAATTTTATGATGTCTTTGTATATTTGCAGGGGAATCTTTGGAGTGTGTTTTCAAAATCCAAACCTCAGTAAAAATCCAGAAAAATAACTAAAAAGAGAAATAATGTTTAAAACTGCAGTTGTTAAGTTGTAAAGGAATATCTTGGTTGATATGTCAGTGAATGAGATCTATGGGTGTGGTAATTTAAGCAATTTAACTAATGAGCAGAAAAATGTGAATTGGTTCCTAATTAAGACACACTTTCATGAGTAAATCAAGAGAATAATAAATAACTAGTTGAGCTGGCAAATCAGGTACATCAGAAGTAGCCAAAATTGTTATTGGTTTGCTCAGATAACATAGGGTAATTGTATCCTTGCCTACACTGTAGGAAATCTGAGGCCCAAGAAAGTCAGTTACAGATAAAATAGATAGATAGATAGATAGATAGATAGATAGATAGATAGATAGATAGATAGATAGATAGATAGATAGATAGATAGATAGATAGAGATAAAGCTATGTTTCAATCAATAGTTAAAATCTTAGGTATTCACCATTTTTCTTTTAGTGAAAAACATGCTCTACAATTACTAAGGCATTCTCTTGGCTCTAATCAACCAGCACATTTAAACAATTAAAAAGAACTTCTCCCTTCTTTACCTTACATATACCCACACATTTTTTTACCAGAAGAATATTCAAATTGAGAGTTCCTGCAGTTAAATACTTCAGACATCCAGAAAGTCAGTCCAAATGTAGTCCAAGTGTGTTGGAAAGTGTAAAACTTTTTGAAATGTTTGATAAAATGGGGCTTTTTTATATATATGGAAGTGAGAGAAGTTGAGAAATATTGCTTCATTTTCACAGAGGAAGCAATTTTACCAGATTTGGAAGTGATGCATTTAGAGTTTCAGAAATTAGATTTTTAAAAGTAGAAAACGGTTAGAGAAGTGTGTCCACTATTGCTCGAAGAGAAGTTTTTAAACAAATGGGAGAGAGGTTGGACTGCTGTTGCAAAACACACATTACATGAACTAATGAACTATTCTTAGAAAGAAATATAGTCTTCCCTTAAATTTAATTTAGACTTTAAAAAGAAAATAAAAGACAGCCTAGGCAGAGGATCTTCCTCTTCCTACTTCTGTTCATCCATATTCTTTTCTTCAGTCATGAAGTAAACCATGCGAAGTATCTCTCCATAAACACTTCATATTGCTTTTAAACCTGCCACTAAAAAAAAAAAAAAAAATTAAAATTATGCCCCCATGTATCTAGATCTTTTTACTCATTCAAAAAAAGANATTCTTTTCTTCAGTCATGAAGTAAACCATGCGAAGTATCTCTCCATAAACACTTCATATTGCTTTTAAACCTGCCACTAAAAAAAAAAAAAAAAATTATAATTATGCCCCCATGTATCTAGATCTTTCTACTCATTCCAAAAAAGAATTTATGTTTTAGACACAGACAGAATTCTCCTGGGCCAATGGCAGCAGGCACAGTGACATTTTTAGCCAGTGGACAATGAATTATAACTCATTCTGAATTCTTAGAAACAAATGCAGTGCTATCCTTCTGGCAGATCTGTGACTGAAGCTTAAAGATTTAGAAACATCTTGCTATAGGAAAAAAAAGGCTGTCTTGTTTCCTTCCTCAGGACAGAGAGGAAAAGCAACTATCTTTGCCAGCAGGTGATTTGGTTGAACTATGATAGCAGAGTATCAGAAACATCTTTAGTATCGACTGTTGGGCTAAAGGTATGTCCTATATAGATTTAGTTGAACTAGCTAGTCTGGCTGACAAAATATTTTGCCTGTGGGAGAAAAGACATCAGAATATCCTGGCAGAAGGTTACTCTATATAAGCTAAATGCACCAAACCAGTTAACAGGAGAGATTTATTATCATGGTTGAATACTTTTAATTTTTCTGAGTAACCCTTGGGATCAGCAAACAGTTAAGACTCAAGGCAGTCCTATTTTGTCAGAATAGATCATATTCTGGCTACTTTAAATTACCCTGACATTATTCCTATTCTGTATTGCAGAACATGCCTGCTTGTACTGAAAAAAAATGCGATACTGAATTTACTAAACTTGTGAGATGCAGAAAATCATGTCTGAATACTGGGGCCTATTACAAACCCTTACTTGTTACCATAGAATTATTTAGGTAGGAAAAGATATCTAACATCTTTGAGTCTAACTGCTAGCCCTGCACTGCCACATCAACCATAAAACCATGTCCCTAAGCATCATATCAACACGTCTTTTAAATCTCTCCATGAATGGTTACTCTACAATTGCCTGTTTCAATGCTCAGTAAACGTTTTGGCTACAAAATTTTTCGTAATATCCAATCTAAACCATGCCTAGAACAACTTGCGGCCATTTCCTCTTGTTCTGTCACTTTTTACTTTGGAGAGAAGATGAACCCCCACCTGGCTACACTCTCCTTTCAGGTATTTGTAGAGAGTGAGAAGGTCATCCCAAAATCTCCTTTTCTCCAGGCTAAACTAATCCACTTCCTTCACTTGCTGCTCACAAAAATTTTGCGCCAGATCCTTCCCCATTTCCGTTGCTCTTCTCTGGACATGTTTCAGCACCTCAATACGTTTCTTGCAGTGAAGGGCCAAGAACTGAACCCAGGATTTGAGATGCAGTCTCACTAGTGACAGGGACAGGGGAATAGCCTTGGTCCTACTGGCCGCACTATTACGGATATATTTGCCACCTTGACCACTTGGGTACACTGCTGGTTCACATTCAGCTGCTGTCAAACACCTACAGGTCCTTTTCTAGGCAGTTTTTTAGCCACTCTTCCCCCAGCCTGTAAAGCTGCATGGAGTTATTGTGATCTGAGTGCAGGAATCATCACTTGGCTATGGTGAATCTCATACTAGTGGCTTCAGCCTATGNCATAGAATTATTTAGGTAGGAAAAGATATCTAACATCTTTGAGTCTAACTGCTAGCCCTGCACTGCCACATCAACCATAAAACCATGTCCCTAAGCATCATATCAACACGTCTTTTAAATCTCTCCATGAATGGTTACTCTACAATTGCCTGTTTCAATGCTCAGTAAACGTTTTGGCTACAAAATTTTTCGTAATATCCAATCTAAACCATGCCTAGAACAACTTGCGGCCATTTCCTCTTGTTCTGTCACTTTTTACTTTGGAGAGAAGATGAACCCCCACCTGGCTCTCAGGGGATTCGGAGAGAATCAGAAAAGTAAAAGTGAGAAAACTCATGGCTGANAGGGCCAAGAACTGAACCCAGGATTTGAGATGCAGTCTCACTAGTGACAGGGACAGGGGAATAGCCTTGGTCCTACTGGCCGCACTATTACGGATATATTTGCCACCTTGACCACTTGGGTACACTGCTGGTTCACATTCAGCTGCTGTCAAACACCTACAGGTCCTTTTCTAGGCAGTTTTTTAGCCACTCTTCCCCCAGCCTGTAAAGCTGCATGGAGTTATTGTGATCTGAGTGCAGGAATCATCACTTGGCTATGGTGAATCTCATACTAGTGGCTTCAGCCTATGAATCCAGCCTGTCCAGATCTCTCTGTAGGGTCTTCCTGCCCTCCAACAGGTCAACACCTGCACCCAGCTTGGTGTCATCCACAAAGAGACTGAGGGTACACTTGATACCCTAGTCCCAGTTATTGATTGAAAACTCCACACAACTGACCCCAATACTGAGCCCTGGGCAACACCACTTGTGACCCGCTACCCACTGGACTGAAGTCTACTCACTGCCACCTGACCCTCAATACCCTTGGGAGCATCACACCTGGCCACATGGACTTCTATGGATCTTAGCAGTGTAGCAGGTCACTGATTATAGGGGCTACATTTTGCTCTCCATCCCTGTCTCAGGGGACTGAGTACCCCAAGAACAACTAGTCTTACTAACAAAGTNCTCCTTTTCTCCAGGCTAAACTAATCCACTTCCTTCACTTGCTGCTCACAAAAATTTTGCGCCAGATCCTTCCCCATTTCCGTTGCTCTTCTCTGGACATGTTTCAGCACCTCAATACGTTTCTTGCAGTGAAGGGCCAAGAACTGAACCCAGGATTTGAGATGCAGTCTCACTAGTGACAGGGACAGGGGAATAGCCTTGGTCCTACTGGCCGCACTATTACGGATATATTTGCCACCTTGACCACTTGGGTACACTGCTGGTTCACATTCAGCTGCTGTCAAACACCTACAGGTCCTTTTCTAGGCAGTTTTTTAGCCACTCTTCCCCCAGCCTGTAAAGCTGCATGGAGTTATTGTGATCTGAGTGCAGGAATCATCACTTGGCTATGGTGAATCTCATACTAGTGGCTTCAGCCTATGAATCCAGCCTGTCCAGATCTCTCTGTAGGGTCTTCCTGCCCTCCAACAGGTCAACACCTGCACCCAGCTTGGTGTCATCCACAAAGAGACTGAGGGTACACTTGATACCCTAGTCCCAGTTATTGATTGAAAACTCCACACAACTGACCCCAATACTGAGCCCTGGGCAACACCACTTGTGACCCGCTACCCACTGGACTGAAGTCTACTCACTGCCACCTGACCCTCAATACCCTTGGGAGCATCACACCTGGCCACATGGACTTCTATGGATCTTAGCAGTGTAGCAGGTCACTGATTATAGGGGCTACATTTTGCTCTCCATCCCTGTCTCAGGGGACTGAGTACCCCAAGAACAACTAGTCTTACTAACAAAGTCTGAGGCAAAGAAGGCTTTAAGTACTTCAGCCTTTTCCTTATCCTTTGTCACTGTGTTTCCCCCACATCTGGTAAAGAATGGAGATTCCTCCTGGCAACCCTTTTGTTGCTAATGTATTTATATAAAGTTGTTGTTTTGGGTTTTTTTTGTGGCAATATCCAGATTAACTTCTAGTTGGACTTTGGGCCCTCTAATTCTCCCTCTTCATAACCTCACAACATCTGTGTTGTTCTCCTGTACAGAATGTCTAAGGAAAAGTCAGGTATCATTTAAACAAAAGGTTTTTTCAACAGGTATCAGTCTGCTCTTCAATTAACAAATTAAATAGTTCTCCTAAACAGGAGTGGCTGTTTCTTTATATGATATATAAAAGTGTAGGCTTGACTATGCCTGAGCAGATAAGACTCCATTACATGTAATGAAGGTCATCCAACCTGCTCAAAATCCAGGTGAATTACTACAACATACGCATCTAATCTGCCTTATGATTTCATTTGAATAACACATTTTCATTTTCTGTCACAGTTTATAAAAGTTAAACAGTGGACTTGGTTTTCCTTGTTTATTAGAGGTAGGTAAAGTCAGCAGTGGGTATGAAATCTTAGGGTAAATTAGAAGTTTTGCCTAAATTAGAATTATCTGTTTGCACTTAAGGTAGTGAAGTAGACAAGGAAAAAGAGACTGAGATTTTCCAACCATTGTTCTGGACAGCAATATCTGGCAGAGGGAATGTTAATGTAGTTAAATTTAAAACAATGAGTTACATCCAGGAGACACCAAAGTAGAACAAGCATTTGACACAGGGTTGACTAGCCTGACTGTGAATTACCAGAGCAGACGTCTGTCTCAAAAACAATTTCTTTATCTCTGGAGATAGGAAAAGGAACCAGGACTGAATATGCCTCAGAGAAATATTCTTTTATGATCCACTTATATGCCTCTGTATTTCATAGTGTACGCTGATATTGCCCTTTGAAGAAACAAGTAGTGATTTTTTGCAACAATGCTTCCCTTTCCGATAATATGGTGCCACACAATACACTGCAGGTTTAATTAGAACCAGAGACTTTTGGACATTTCTACCCACTACCGATTCACATGGTGAAAATAAATCAAGTCCCATATAAACAAAACAGATGGAAGTGATGCTAATAGTACAATGTCAGCAGTATCCACAAATTGACAGAGCTAGTTATGTTGCCAGATGCACAGAATGTTGCACTACTTGTTCCTTATAAACTAGACTTGATGGAGTATGTCAATGTCAAATTCCTTGCTGATTTACACACGAACATACAAAGGCATGCACACTCACAGATACTCACGTTCCTGTGATCTATACCAACCATACCATCTGCTTTCTGCTTTGCATGTGGTAGCTAGCTAACTATCCTACTGTGCATGGGTATCACCGGGTATATCCTGTGGAGGCAAACAACAGGGTTTTTTTTCCTTCCTCTACCCTATTTAGTGTTACAGAATGGACTCATTAACATTTGCCATCTAGGCACATATATTCCACATGAATTTTTTGAATCTTCTTTCTCATTTGTATTTATTCCTTTGACCAGTGTATATTTTACAGAAATTTAAAAGCTTCACTCTCTTTGTGAGAAGTGCTATATGCTGTATGCTTAAAGCAGATATTATAGCCTTCATTTACACCTTGAGTGAAACACACAACACTGACCTCTACATAGATAGCAGCACGTAAAATAAAGATAACATTTCAGTGTTTTTCATAACAGTTACACTCAGCAGAGAGGCTATGGAAACATCTTCATCAGTCAGCAGCTCTGAGAATGCAAAATGTCAGGAAAAGGATGTGCTTCTTGGAGAGACAGAAAGCTGACCTAGCTACAGCCAGAGCCTAAAGCATCTTTTCAACCCATTTCATTGTCTGGCACCTGTCACTATAACAATCTTTCAAAAGATCTACAGAAATTACTCTTACCCTCTGGTAACTAGGTAACATAATCTTCAAGAGGCTAGCTAATTGCAGTCCATGATAACCTCACATACAGCAACTGTTAAATTTTTCATTTCTTTCAAATTATTATGGATCAGCTGAGAGGGTATTGATTTTTTTCATTAACTGATTCCCAGTCTGTTCCAAGGTTAATGATTACATGTATCTCAATTACATCCTTAACAGGTTATACTGCATGATTTGTTTCAGCTGCAATGTACATTGCGTATCTTCCACAGCTGAAAGCCTTCTTACCACTTGATGATTTAATAAGCCTTTTTTTTTTTTCTATTTCATTGAACATGCCTACAAGGCACAAGTACATTTGGGACAACAGTAAAAGGTAAAAAGAAAACTTTTCCCAAGTTCTTTAAGGAGTGTGTGCAAGAAACACTGAAAAACAGTCTGAAAAGGTAACATGGAGATAACATGAGAATCTTTTGAGTTTAAGATGTGTGAAGACAATTCAGAAGATATTGAAAGTGATGATTGATTTGCTCTAGTTTTATTACTTCATCAGCACTTAAAGTTCATATTACTTGTCAATTAACTTTTAAGCTGGTTTGTGTTACTAGGTGAAAAATGTCTTTACAAATCTAGGATAAATATTTGCCATTCTCAGACCTCTGTCAAAATGGATTGTATTTTTTTTTTACTAGTAACATAGTGATTTCATTTTTTTCAGCAGTGTTATAGAACCCTTTTGACTTACAAGAGCTCCCTGAATTTTTGTACTGGGATTACTGCTAATGCAATGGCAGAAAATTAATTTTTTCATGACATGTTAACCCTTTCACAACATTATTCTCTATATTTCCATTAGATCACTGCCTTGTTTGAAGCTGAGACCCTTGGTTCCAGGCTGTGTACAAATTGCCAATGGCAGTGCCCTAGGAAATCATCGCAGGAAAAAAAGAGGTGTGACACAACTTACACAATGGGGCAGTGAGAGAACTTTAAGAGCAATTTAAGTCTCTTCTACCTATGATTAAGTGCTTAGAGAACAGTAATACAATTCTTTTGCTACCCATTATTTTACTTTTGCATCCTGTTTCTTTAACTGTGTGATAATGTTGGCTTAGTTAGACAAAGGATGGCTGATGAGAGAACTTTTCCTACGTGATGTTGAAACTTAACAGAACAATGGTTCACTTGCCTGTGACTCTACACACTGTTCTTGAAGAGCAAATACTCACACTCTCTATTTGTCTTTGGATTCTGTTGGATATTGTTACATGCACTTTCAGGCTGCCGAATTGAGAGCTGAAGTTAATAACCAAAGGCACAGAGCAAGTCAGTATGAGAAATGGAAACATGGTGCAGAAACACTTGACTGTCCATTGCTGTTCTGACTCCTGAGTTACATTACTTCCAGCAGTTTGCATTCTCTACATGTAAAGACTCTTTATCCTTTCATCTCTCCCTTTTTGCTTTGGAACTCCAAGATGCTGTAGTTTACTTTGGAAATGCAGAAGCCAAATTACTATAGTCATGAGGAAAGACTTCAGCTATACAATCCATTAAAGAAAACAATAGAGCTTGCAGCTGAGCTATTAAAAAGCGTAGAGCAATTTTTATTTCAATGGCTACATTTTATTTCCTCTTCTGAGTGACTGCTAACAAAGGGCTGCTGAAAGGACTGGATAAAAAGTAGACGTCAGATGCAAGATCCATGAGCAAAACAACATTATTAGATACAATTTCATAAAATCTAGTTGCTTTTCTGCTACTAGAAATCATGTCCTTTTGTCAACTTGTGGTCACATCAGCACTTCTGTTGATATAATTTGCTCCAGCTGCAGAGCGTAGCTGGCCTACAAATCAAGAACTAGAATAGGGACAGTCAGGAATAACTCAATGGCTTGGATAATGTGCAAATCACTACACATCTTGCTATTAGTATAATTTATTTTCTCTCAGAATATTTGGAACATGAAAAATTTATCTTTAGCGAAACAGCCGATCTGACACTTTACTCAGAACAGCACTGGCTGGCTAGGTTATTGTAACACCCCTCCTCCCCTCACAGCCCCCACACACATACACCCCCCACTCCATAACCATTTAAGTGGCATTATCATATCAAAACCCTTCATTATCTTTCATTGAATTCAGACCAAACACCTAATTTCATATATTGTTCAAGGTCTCCTTATAATATTGTGCACAATCCTCTACATTCACTTTTGAAATCACTGGGAAAGGCTGTGGTGTTTTTTTTTTTTTTTGTTGGTTGATTTTTTTTCTTAAATTTCCACTTAATTTCCCACTTTCACACTTTCCTACGTTTTACTCAAATAATCAGAATAAGTAGCAGTCCGTCCTCACAGTAATGACATCCTTCAAACTCCAGCCTTCTAGACAGATGGAAACCTGGTTGGAAATGAAACATAGCACATCTGGTGGAGCATAGAATGAATGAACATTGTGCAAAACCAGAAAAATACTTACTAAAGCAACCCCTCTCTTTTGTCTCTACATGAATAGGAAGCATAAGAATTAAGATGGTGTGAGCACAGCCTTTATTTCAATCTAGTTTCAAAATACATTTTTCATTTAATACAAAGCAGAAAGTTGGTACCAAGAACCTGCAAAAGTCCAAATTTTTAAGTTCACGTTAGCATCAGAGATTTCTTCTTCTGATAAACAATTATGTAAAAGAAAACAACAGGAAATACAGCTGGAGGTGGCCCTCTTAACAACAATAATTAATCATCTGTGAAAATGCCTCAGAAAGTTTGTTATTTTCCAGTGCAAGCATACTGCCTTTGTGCAGAAAGGAAGCCCCTCAGTACTGATTTTAGGAGCACTGCAGACCCATTGCCTGAGCTCCCTACACCAGTCCTGACAAGGCAGGCATTTTACCCTTTAACTTTAACCTCAATTAAAATCCCATTTATATCCATTTTGGTACCACTTAATATCATTGTCTGAATTTGCTCCTTATCTTTTGTTGTTTAGCCAACAATGTGGTAACTGTGTGAAAAATAAAATTCCTGTTCTTTTATAAGGGTTTTACTTCTTGACAGTGGAGGCAATGTTTAAGCTTCTGCTGGTATTAGAGAAGTGCTTGATCAAACTCAGATGGTGGTAGTCTTCACAGCAATTGCATGTTGTGTGTTTCATTGTACATACATTGCTTCAGCCTGTAAAATTCACTCACACCAGATAAATGCTGCACTGCATAAAAGCCCAGAGTGACAACAATATTGGGTAACTGTGATCAATAGCACCTCAGATTACACGCAGGAAACATCTTTCTTCAAGGCGTAAAGAAATGGTAGAGTTTTCACTTTTGATTGCTTCTGAACTGCGTGTTGTCAGGTTAGTGGGTTATGGAAGACTTTTCTTTCCTTCAACCATTGCCAGAGGTAGGACATGACTGGTTCACAGCATGAACTTTAGGGCAAATTCTGTACTTTCTGTTTTGAAAAACCTTTCTCATTGCAGAGTACGAAATCTCTTGTTCTAGTCAACACGATCTAATAGGGAATGGATCTGACCTTTTTATCTGACACCAGAATTTTTGGAGGATCTGTATCCCAGTACAGTATGAAAAGCTTTAAACATATCTTTTTTGATTTTATGTAAAGTGACCAACAATAAAAATTCCCTGGCATCTTTTCTGTTTTGCACTTAGCTCTCTGTGTTTTCACAATAGACAACCTCAGCTTAGTATCTCACAGAATAATGTAAAAAATACAAGAGCAGTTATGATTGCCATAAACAACAAGGAACTTTCACAGGTATGCTCTGCTAAGATGAAGTCAGAAAACTATCACAGATATTGCAAAGTCGAGATTCAAACTAATTTGAAATGTGAACTAGTTAATCAGCTATCTTCTCTAAATTTGATTATTTTTTTCCCATGAATGAGGTATTCTTTCTATTGCTGATAACAACAAGAAAATACCAAGAAACCCCAGTTCTTGATCATTTGAATTCGGTGATTTTGACCTAAACAATAATACAGATTAGTTAAGCTAAAGAAAAAGGAGTTCTGGAATTGATTAGGTAGATCTAAAATGCTACATCTTGCATCCTTTTGCAAAGAAAATCTAAGACTTCTCTTACTCATTATCACTTTGCATAAGACAATGTCAGTTTAAAGCTGACTGATGAAATCTCATTGACCATTGAAATTCCCTTTTCACTTTGCCACTGTATCCATAATCATTTCCACAGGCATACCCACCCCAAGAAGTTCCTGTGCGAGACCAGAGCTGTTGACTGTCTCAGATGTAGTTAGGCTGTGGTGATAGCTGATGTATGATAGCTTCCTTTTGCCCACAGAAAAAAGGACAAGCTGCTAGTCCTGAACTGTCAGCATCTCAGTGTGACTGCTTCAGCTGGTGTGCTCCTGTACCTCCCATCTTGATGGGAGAATGCTGTAGCTCTGCCTTAGCCTTCACTCTGTCAGGGCAGCCTGTCTTGTTCCAGTCAAACAGCTTGCTTCCAGAAGTTATTTGCTGACTTCTTGGATTGTCTCTTGTTTTCAGAAAGCAGAGGGGACTTTTTTAGTTGAAAGAGGCTAGCAAGTGAGTCATGCTACAGGCATGTAAATATCAATCTGAAAGTTTTCTACTATGAAATGACTGGCATGGAGAATGTAAGGAGAGCAGATGAAGTTACTGGTCTTCAGTAAGGCTTTTGAAACTGTCTCCGACCTTCATCAAAAAGCTGGTGAAATACAGATGAAATAAGTGGACAGTGAGGTGGATTTGGAACTGACTAAACGGCTGGGCTCAAAAGGTTGACATCAGCAGCACAAAGTCCAGTGTCGTGGGGCTAAAAAATGAAAGTTAAAACCGATCAAGCCATGGTACGGCGACTTTGCCTTGCGCTGGCGGCCCTGGCGACTGCTTTCTGCTCCGGGGACCCCCGCCCCCATGCCCGCATGGTTTTTTCGGTTGCCCTTCCCCCCCCGCCTCCTCTGGCGGCGTGGACGGCGGGCGCTGCTGCTGGGAGGTGCGGCTCCGGTCCGATGCAGAGTCTCGGCGCTGTGCGGCCCCGGCTTTGCTGGCCAGCACGGCGTGAGCTTGCCAGTACAGGCGGTGCTCGCGCCGTCCAGAATGACTGCGGGAGGCGCGATCCTGGTCCTGGGCTGGGGTCGGCTATGGCCCCGCTCTGAGCCGAGGCGGGGCAGGAGCGTGAAGCCAGGCGGGCTGTGCCCACAGCCGAGGCATGCGGCGGCGGCAGGACAGTGGCAAGGACAAAGCGGCGGTTTCACCCAGCGCCGGCACGGCTCGGCGGGAGTGGCGCTGGAGCACGGTCCTGGCTGGACGCTGCCATGCTGCCAGGCATGCGGGCCGACCATGGGGCCATTGCAGAGGGGCGGCTGGGCGGCGCAGCCCTGTGGGGCGGTGGCGGCGGTGGTCTGAGCTGGGTCGGCTGGTGTGGGCCCAGCGGATTGCCGCCTCCGCCACCCCTCCGTCTCCCGGCTGCGGTCCGCTCCAGGCCACGTGCCGTCCGGGCAGCGGCGGCGCCTCCTCGTCCCCCCGGGAAC
>VYZS01057355.1:0-28021 GCA_013400695.1 Neodrepanis coruscans | reverse complement strand
AAGGCCACATTTTTCCCTCTTTCAGCACTAAATCTTTCCTCGGGCTAAAAGGGAGGGAGGGGGGTGCGCGGTTTTTGTAATCTTCTTGAGTTGTTTTCCTCAGTCGAAACCGGGCAGAGGTTCAAGGCTAAGGGGATCTCGAGACCACGTGCTCCCTGCTAACTACGCTGGAGTCTCTCAGCCCGGCTAGCTCAGAGGGAGAGAGAGACAAGCACTATCTCCAGAGCGTCCTCACCTCAAACGCAGGCCCTGGAAAAATTTAATTTGTTTGTCTGTTTTGCACTTTATTTGTCGGGTTTTGGAGTTTTGCGCAAAATAAACTGTGATTTTTGTGTGTTTTCTTCATTTTTGGGGTGTGTTTGTGATTTCTCTCAGAGTCTCTGCTCCAAAATCACTGAATTTGTGGTAAAACCACCACAACAGCAAAAAACGTGACAGAAAGTAGTGTGTTAAAGAAGATTAAGGAAGAAATGTAACAGATGCAAAATGAGAGAAATAGCTTATAGTCAAAAAAATACAATTAGAATCAAACTTCTGTAAGAGCAAGTCTTCTGTTATACATCCAGATACAATGTTTACTAGATCTATAATTATCTTAAAAGCAGATCGATATACCTAATTATAGTGAGACAAAAAAAGTTTGTGGATAGGAAATATTCATGAAGAGAGCTCCACTTCTTCAGGAACAGGGACTTTAATACATGAGGAACCAATAATGATTCTGTCCAGAAGCTGCCCTCACTAGTGAAGTCTTTGCAAGAAATTATCTTCCTTCCCCCAGCATAACACTTGAAGAAAGTCAGAATCAGAAGTTAGGAAAAAGAACCTATTGCAAAAACAGTTCCTGCACTATTCTTTGCAGGAGTCAGGGACCAATTTAGGGCCAGAATGCCTTTCCTGTTACTTGGCTGCTCAGTTTATGAAAAAGATACACATGGAGAGAACAAAATCTCTGAATAAAAACAATTTCATCATAGAATGCCTTCACTTGGAAATTACCTGAAAGATCATCTTGTTCCAACCCCCCCTTCCATGGGCAAGGACACCTTCCACTAGACCAGCTTTCTCTAGCCCACCTTGAACACTTACAGGGTTGAGGTGGCCACAACTTCTCTGGACAGCCTGCTCTAGTGCCTCCCCATCCATACAGTCTTGAATTTCTTCCTAGTATTCAATTTAAACCTACTTTTTTCAGTTTGAAGCCATTTCCCTTCAACCTGTTACTCCACGCCCTTGTTGGAAGTTCCTCGTCAGCTCTCTTGTAGCCCTTTTAGGTACTGGAAGAGGCTCTAAGGTCTCCCTGTAGCCTTCTCCAGATTGAACAACCTCAAATCTCTCAGCCTATCTCCATAAAAAAGACTGCAGCACCCAGGTCCATGTCCTTCTTATGGTGGGGACCCCAGAGCCGAACACAGTACTCAATTTTCTGATTTTCATCAAAATTTAAAATACTCAGAACTCCTGCTTAGCAGTTTTTGAAGCATCTGAAGATGTTGCACACCGGTGTTTTTGTCAATATCGGAGCAAGTGAACTTCTCTGTGTATTCACACCCTGCATCTTCAGACTTAGTGGAGCTGAAAGGGACAAGGAAGTCACTGCTCATGTTTTTTCAGTCTGCCTTTCCTAATAAGTCTTGTATTTATTTTCAAATTTCATCTCATAATCTGACCTCCATGCTATTCACAATCAGAGGAGGAGATGCTGCCTCTCATTTCTTAGTCAGTCTCCCAGTGTTTAGAAAACTGTGTTGGTAGAAAGGGAGGGCTTAGTAGTGGTAGCAGAGAAGATGTGGTTTAGACAGTGCGGGGAACTGAAATGAGGTCTTTCACGTCCTGAGTCCACTGACCAACAACAGCACTATGACCTTCTGCTTTTGCTGCCACTATGCAAAACAAAACAAAACAAAACAAAACTGGACTAAACTAAATAACAACAACAACAGAACAAAACTTAAAAAAAGAACTGACTTTCCACCCTGGGCTTTTAACGTGGATATTACAGTCTATAAGAGGTGACTAGACCCATGCAGAAAAGTCCTTCAGCACTTAGCACTGTGCTCCTTAACTTGCCTTTCCAGATTTGGTTCTTGTCTTCGTGAGCTTTAATAATAACAGTCCCCTCACTGTTTTTTTTAAAGATTCATGCAATTAGGTCAAGAGGAAGGTCATCAAACTGCCTTTCACATAGCTGAATAGTGTAATTTGCAAAGTGTCTCCTGAATGGGGATCAATTACTTTTATTCTGTTTTTATGGCCCCTATATTTGTTCACATATGGATTGAGCTTGTGCTTTATCATCCTTAAACAAAGACTTGTTGTAGAAGTCAGCAAAATTGACAAGGCTTGTCCTAAATGATAGTGCAAACACAAATGCTTCTCAGGCCACCAAATTGCAAAGTGTGTCAACTTTTAAATGATTATCTATTATCTTCAATTGGCCTGCATCTAGACAGAATGGTAACAGAAGTATGGTAGCTGTGGAAAAACAGCTTCCTCTCTGTTTGTAAAAAACAACATTTTCTCTATACGCAGGAAAAGGCTGTTGCAGGGTGGGGGGAGAGGGATAGAACACACTGCTTTTCAAAATGTCATTTTTCCTTCAGAGTATCATGGTTTTGAATAGCTCTATGAGAGCTGGTGAAGACACAGTGATCTGTAAGGTCATTTAAACACAGAGGATTCAGCAGAACATCCCAAAAAGACTGGTTTTACAGAGTGAATGGATGACCTGTTGCTGGGGTTCATCTTCATAGTGTGTCAAACCTCTGGTGTAAAAATGTTTTTCCATCACCTCAGATTCAAAGGAATCTTAATATGAAAGATGAGAATGAGAGGACTGCCAGGTTGTGTGGCAGCTGTTGTAGAGAGGGAAATGTTTGTTCTGGCAACAGCATTTTTTTAAAAAAAAAAAAAAAAAAAGAAAAAAAAGAAAAAAGAAAGAACAAAATCAGAAATAGTACCCCAAAGAGGATATATTTTCTTTATTTTTTAAATACAAATGGACATGCTTTCTTTAAGATCACAGAAATGTTTATGGATCACAGGGTAACACTGGGTGAGAGAGGAGCCCTAGTGACATTTTTGAGGTGCAGAGAAAGTAAACTAAAACTGCTTCAAAACTGTCTGGGATACCCATGAACTCAGATGGAAAAAAAAGAAGGGTCTAGTGCAAATGGATCTTGGAATGCTTTCTGCTGTTCTCTCCATGTTTTGGATAGTTTAAATGGTTTATAGAATTGTTGTCATCTTGTTTTACCTAAAGATTATTTGACTAAAGTGCTGCGAGCAAAGCAGAGACACTCAGAGAGCACAAAAAGGGAAGAATTAGAATGCTGTGACTAACTTCAAAATGAAAAGACTAAATTTAAGGAGTGTCCTTGAGATTTATACAGCTGACATACATGCAAGGAGTTAAGGCCTAACTTCTATTTCATTTTCTGGATGTTTTTTTCCTGGAGTTTGATCCAATTACCTGAATATGTACATGGATGTCAAGACTACAGAGCTATATTCCTGCTGTGCCACTGATTCATTGTCTGACTAGAGAGCAGTCTAATCAACTTCTGTCTAGGTTGCGTGTTTGGGAAAAAAGGATGATATAATTATTTTGTTAAGATTTAAATTCTAGAAGATGGTCTGATACACTCTGATTTAACAGTGTGTATATATAATGTGTGTCATAGACTAACAACAGAAATGTTTACAGATATTTACACAGGTGTGAAAACTTTGTTTTGATACCATCTTAGAAATCTTTTTTCTTTTTTTTTTTCCCCCTGTATCTATTTTGTGTGGATGTTAGCTGCTGTTTCTTCTCACATTGTTACAGCATGGAATTAACTCTGTAACATCTGACACTGAAGGCAGGTGCAATCATGAGCCATATTTTCTAGCTGCAGGGAAGCTTTCTGTTCCTGATCCTCTCTGTAATGCCTGTAACTCCAGCCACAACAGCAGGACTATGTTTGGATGTTTTGTGGAAAGAGCTCTCCATCAAAATTTGCTTTGGCAAATAAGCTCTTTGAATCTGTTCTTCAGACTGAGTCAAAGTGAAAGGCATACTGAAAATCATAGTATTGGAGCAACTGGCTGAAGTGAACAAAACGTAAGAAAACAAGAGATGTCTGAGTATTCAAACAATTCAGGAGAAAATATCCTTTCAGTAAACAGAAATATCAGGGCACAGGGTAAGATAAGGTTGGACAAAAAAGACTGGTTTCAAAAATTAAAAAAAAAACAACTATTAATATTCTGAGAATAGCGAGTTTTACTATATTTCTCCTCTGGTGAACTTGCCTGGCACATTAGTGTTGCCAATAGGGTTGTTTGATCTCGGACAGATGACAAATTTGTAGTGAAAGAAACCAGGAATAGCCAAGAATTTGAAAATATTCTGTCTCTTTCTCCTTTTTTGTAATGGGACATAGATTATAATGTATCAGATTACAGTATAGAAGAGGGTTAATACGGAATGTCAGGACTGAATTTATTTCCAGTAGGGAAGTAAAGGTGAATATATTTGACCTGGTGAACAGCAATATTAATATTTCATAAGGACCAAAGTCTGGATAGATCACCTAGTCCTGTCCTCAATCAAAATCTATTCCTGAAAGATATGCAAAGAGTCTGTGTGTTTTTACATATTGGAAACACTTGTAAGGCTTGTCATGCCAAGTATAATTGAACTGAACCCAAATGAAATTGTAATAGCAAAACCTGCAGCAGGAGAGATAATTTGGAATTTCTTTGAAAACTTTCTAATTTATAAATTAGTAAACGACCTCTACATATATACAACTAGGAGATTCCATGCGTGCTTCAGGCACGGAGGTTTCTGCAATCTCTTGTATGTTGCCTACATCCTACACCCTGGGCAAGAGGAGTCTCAGTCCACTTAACATGAAGAACAAGTACATGGTCATAATTATATTTCATGACATTCACAGATCTGCAAATCGTTTCCACTGCTATTGCCTTCCTTCCCACCACTTTCAACTCCCCTATTGTCTGAGAGCAAGAAGAACAAGAAAACTCAGAATCACAGAATCACAAAATTAACTAGATTGTAAAAGACCTTTGAGACCATCAAATCCAACCTATTACCTATCATCTAATCAACTAAACCATGGCACTAAATGCCTCATCCGGTCTGTTTTAAAACACTTTTATTGACTCTACCACCTCCCTGGGCAGCCCATTCCAATGGAAAATCACTCTTTCAGTGAAAAAATTTTTCCTAACATCCAGTCTAAACTTTCCCTGATGCAGCTTGAGACTGTTCTCTCATGCTGTCACTGGTTACCTGGGAGAAGAGACCAACACCCACCTGGCTACAACCTCCTTTCAGATAGTTGTAGAGAGCAATAAGGTCTCCTCTGAGCCTCCTCTTCTCCAGGCTAAACAACCCCAGCTCCCTCAGTCATTCATTCCCCACAGGGCTTGTGCTCCAGCCCCTTCACCATCCTCGTTGCCTTCTCTGGACAAGTTCCTTCTTAAACTGAGGGGCCCAGAACTGGACACAGTACTCAAGGCATGATCTAACCAGGGTTCAGTACAGCGGAAGAATGACTTCCCTGGTCCTGCTGGCCACACTATTCCTGATACAGGCCAGGATGCCATTGGCCTTCTTGGCTACCTTGGCACACTGCTGGCTCATGTTCAGTTTTCTGTCAACCAGCAACCCCAGGTCCCTTTCTGCCGGGCTGCTCTCTAGCTGCTCAGTCCCCAGCCTGTATCACTGCAGGGGGTTGTTTTGGCCAAAATGTAGAACCCAACACTTGTTAAATCATGTGTCGGATTCTGCCTATCTATGCAGCCTGTCAAGGTCTCTCTGAAGGGCCCTCCTATCTTCCTACAGATCGACAGTCGTGCCCAGCTTGGTGTCATCTGCAAACTTACTAATGGTGACTCAATCCCCTCACCCAGATCATCAATAAAGATATTAAACAGGATTGAGCCCAACATGGATCCCTGGGAGACACCACTAGTGACTGGCTGCCAACTAGATGTGGCATCATTCAACACCACTCTCCAGGCACGGCCATCCAGCCAGTTCTGACCAGCTTGCAGTCATCTGAGACCTCTCCATTGAGCCAAGACTGTTGATAAATGATAGAGATTGGCTTAGCAAGGTCATCTGCAATCCATCCTAGGGATCGCCCTAGGATGGATCCCATCTGGTCTCATAGACTTGTGAGGATCCAAGTGGCTCAGCATGTCTCTAACTTACTCCTCCTGGATTACAGGGGGGTTGTACTGCTCTATGACCTCATCTAAATGTTCAGGAGGTCAGTTGTCATGAAGAAAATCTGCTTTACTGTTGAAAATTGAGACTCTCTGCTTTTTCTTCATCTTTAGGTACTCAACGCCCAATAAAGAGTGGAAGTTGTCCTTCCTCTCTTTTTGTCATTAATATATTTATAAAAATGTTTTATATAATCCTTTATAAAATTGGCCAGTTTAAGCTCTGACTGGGCTTTTACCTCTCTTTTTTTTTTTTTTTACATGATGTAGCAACATCCTTAAACTTTACCTGAGTTACAACCCCCTCTTTCCAAAGTTAATTCACCCCCTTTTTTAACCTTAGTTCCTTCAAAAGCTCCTTGCCCATCCAGGCTGGTCATCTTTCCCTTTGGTTCATCTTTCAGCACATCAGGACAGCCTGCTCCTGTGCCTTCAAGATTTCTTTCTTGAAGTACATCCATCCTTCCTTGACCCATTTGTTTTTAAGGGCTGTTTCCCAAGATACTCTCCTAGTTAGTTCCTTGAAAAAGCTAAAGTCTGCCCTCCAGAGGTCCACTGTGGAAGTTTTGTTGATGCCCCTCCTCGTTTCACTGTTTATTGAAAATTCTATTATCTCATGGTCACTGCACCAACCACCACATCTCCCACCAACCCTTCTCTATTTATGAACAGCAGGTCGAGCAGAACCTCATCCCTGGTAGGCTCACGCACCAGCTGTGACAAGAAGCTGTCCATACACTCTAAGAACCTTCTGGACTGCCTCTTCTCTGTTGTGTTGAGTTCCCAGCAGATATCTGGCAGGTTGAAGTCTCCTAAAAGAACAAGGGCTGGTGATCTTGAGACATCCTCCAGCTGCTTATAGAAAAATGCATCTACCTCTTCATTCTGGTTGGGTGGTCTGTAACAGACTCCAATCAGGATGTCAGTCTTGTGGGCTTTCCCTCTGATTCTTATCCATAGGCACTCAACTTGAACTTCAGAAATGCATCTTCAGTGACAATCTTCATGTGGGCTAAAAGCTGGGCTACCAGCTACATTCAGGTGGTGTTTACATGCAACAAAATTTGGTCTGTGCCTAAATAAACCTTCCTAGTGCAGGGCCATACTGACACATTCACATTTCTTTTTAATAAATTCAGTGCCTGATATAGTAAGATTACAGTGTGTAATTCTATTACCATCAAACATTGTTCATCATATGGGCTTATGCAAACAGTTGCTATGGCCTTGCATCTTTTTGTTATGATTTTCAGAGAATTTAAAAAAACCTTCTTCTTTTTTTTCCTATCCAATCTGTGTATTTATTTTTTGTGTTTAATTTGAGTACACCAATATTCACTTTTCAAGGCCTAAGGACTTAAATTACTATCTTCTTCAGAGATTCCTGTGTGAAATAGAGTAAAACAACTCTCCTTTTTTGATACTGCTTTCCTGAAAATGCTAGCAAGCATAACTGTTCAAGTACACCTTGTATTTACCTAATTAGCATTGGCATTTTCAAAGAATGTTCACAAAGAATAGGTTTATCTTGGAGGAGGCCCATTTCTTTCCAGGCAGGAAAGAGAGAGATGATCTCCTCCCGGCTAGGATTGTATTGGGCACTCAATGCCCCAGAAAAGAAACAATGCATGTAAAGGGAAACCTGAAGAGCCTTTCTGGTCTGAAGATATCTTTTGTACATAGTTTTAGCTGGCATCAAGCTTAATGACAAAATTTTAATATTTAGGCCCAGAAAAGAGTGGACCAGGAAGAGATACAAACAACTGGGGAGGAGTTACAGCCAAGGCCCTTAAGGCATGAGGCTGGTTTAGGCAAATCCATCCCTCCTACTTCTGCAGTGCACCATGAATGAGATGCACACCTGCAAAAAAGAAACTATGTCTAATATATGACGTTTGAAAGATTAGATGACCCTCAATTAGATTGTTGATCGTGATAAGTCTTCTCCACTCAGAAGAAATGTAAGAGGCAGTTAAATGTCTTTCAGAACTACAAGTGAAACAGTAAAAGGTATCACTGATGACCCTTATTAGACTTATGTGCCCACAGATAAATGTGTATTATATTTGTGTATTAACATATGCATATTGCTGTATACAAAGTTCACATGGGATTATGGAAAAAAAATTAAATTTAAATATCTTTTTTCATGGTTGTTTAACAGGAGTTGAAAGGTGGTGTTGATCAATTGAATCCAACATACATTTCAGGAACTGCTATATTTTATGCACTGATGAATATCAAATCTTTTTCTTTAAATAGAGACCTAACTTCCATCTCTAGGATATAGCTTGATTGGAAAATTATTTTAAATACTCACACCGATACATTCCAGAAACATTATGCTCATATGAGTGGAAAACTGTAAGCATAAAATCACATAGAAGAAAGAAAGAAAATAGTAAAGTTGCTTGCTATTTCTACACTACAAAAACACAAACTACTGGATTTTACATTTTAAGATTCATCTTTTCCCAACTTCTCACCGCAACTTTTATTTTTTCAAGCTTGCCCCATACTATGCCCTGTTTCAGACCCAAGCCAGGACATGTTCTTTGGTCTGCATTTTTTCACACTCACTCCTCCATATTGTTACATTCTTTTAATCCTGCCAGCTTTTGTCTGGACATGTCTGCAATGGCCAGACTTGTAACTGTGTGTGTGGAAACACTAGTGTGGCACTCCAATCTTGTGCTGTATATATTGAACCATGAACGTTACGTCTCCCATAGTTAAACTGCGGCAGCAGAGTCTGTTCTGTCATACCCGGGGATTTTGCAAATCCAGCCATTTCATTTCTCACTGAAGGGGGCTTAAATGGAGTGAGGCTAGAGCAGGAGAGCATACGTATTTATAGTGACCTTAGAGTACTTTAAAAAGTTAATAAATTAATAGAAAACACTGCTGAATTCAATCATAAAGTAGGAATGGTGTAAGTTACACATCATTTATTTGTCAGTCAGGAAACAGGTGTACGTGGGTGTAAGTGCCAGAGATATTTGACTTACAGCAACTTGGCATTTAGTAGGCGTGCAATATGAATTTAACTTATACTCACAGATATGGAACAAGGAAAGGCAAGGATTTCAATAAAACAATCAGACAATGGAAGGGTTAAAGAGATTGTAAAGTCTGCTGAAAAACAGGACACTTGCATTTTTCCTTTTTTTTTTTTAATTATTTTTTTAATTTATCCATGGGGTCAGATCTCCTGCTTATTTCAAGGCAGCTACTGTGATGCTCATCTTTTCACCTATCAAATTGACAGCTAGAGCATCCGCAAGGTATTTTCAAGCAGGCCCAAGTTTGCTCTTCCTGTGCCCAGAGCCAGCCATATGCAAGCTGGCCTCAAAGCAGGAGCCATGTAGCTGCAGTTAGCAGGCATGCAGCCCAAGCCAATAAGCCTTGCTGAGAAGGCAGGATGTATTTGCTCAGGCTCAGCACTGTTCCACTGCAGCTACACAGCCGCCACTTAGCTCTGGGTGCAGGCTGAGTGTGTTCAAGGTTGCCTGGGCTGCAGACAAAATGAGGTTTCCTCTGACGCCAGGATTGACACCATCCACACCAGAGACAAGCCTGATCCTTTTTTTTTTCATATATACAATCTGAGGCACATACTCAGTGCTTTAAAATAATTTGAAAATTAAAATAATTTTAAAATTCCACCTATAATTGGTGATACCACTGTGGGGGAAAAAAAATGAACTGTCTGAAATATCTATAATTCAACAGAATAAATTCACATAAATTCATAAAAAGATTTGTCTAAGAATCCAGTGGGTCCCTTACACATTGCTTTTTAAGACAGACATCTTTTCAAAGCTTTGTTTTTTGTGGGTTTTTTGTTTGTTTTTTGTTGTTTTGTTTTTGTTTTGTTTTTTGGTTTTTTTAAATGGCAGGAAGAGCTCACAGAGAATGATTCAGGTTGCACAAACACCTCACAGCAGAAGAAAAAATCTAGAAAGGCTCCTTTCCCATTTTGCATATATGGGGTAACTTTTTGTACCCCTTAAATCACCTCAACAGTCTTTTGAAAGATTTAGGCACTCTGGCATAAAGTAGTCTGGCACCTGTAGTCAAGGGTGCTGCAGGTATATGTAGAGCAGAATAAAACCTCCATCTTAAAATCTCATACAATCTCTGAAGAGGAGGAAGGAAATTGAGGGAGATGTCCAAAGTGCTTGTAATAAGCACTTACATTTTTCAGTAGATTTGCCCGTCACTAGTCAAAGGTCTTATTCATGTATCACATGTATCTTCCCTGAGTAAAATTGTCTTTTCTTCTAGAAGATGCATCTTGTTTTAAATTGCTGCCAACTCTAATCAAAACCACCTACGCAAAAATACCAATTCTTTTTTTCCTTCTTATTTCTACCTCAGCCTCAGTTTTTCTTTAGGATTGCTGAAAATTGCACACAAGCAATTCAATAGATAGGGATAAAGAATTTAAAATTTGTGTTTCTGTGCTACAAAACCATTTCTGAAAAAGACCCAAGTGTTTATCCAGGGACCAAAATGTTCTACTGTCACATGAATATTTTGCAGCTTCATAAGAAAACTTCTTCTAACTGCTACTGTTATACTGAATTTAATCAGTTTTTCTGCATGAAGTATTGTGAATAACAGTAAATGATTTCTAAAATTCCCACAAGAAGATGTTGAGGTCTTGATGAAGTATATCACATGTAATAAAGCTCTGGAAGTCTTCTAAAGTGAGACAGGTAAGATAAAATTTAGAGGAATTTGGATGTCTTACCTAGTCTAAGTGATGGGAAAGGGTAGACATGAAGTACAACAAGGAATACCTCTACTAGTAATGGTTGTCTTTCTACTGAAAGTCATGGTGTCTGCTTGATTCAAGCTCCACCATTTTCAACTCCTCCTCCAGGCTGATGTTTAAAGTAATGTTTTGATGACCTGAATCTGTTTTAACATTTTCGGGTTAAACTCAGTGGCATTTTCTTTCCTATATTGAACAGATGACTTCAGTCCTCTATGTAATTTTCACCATGGGAGATGGGAGCATTCCTATCTAGGCTGTCATACTCCAGTAGTCACTCACATGGACTCAAGATGGTTGAAATTTGACAGCAGTTGAGGATTTCCAAGACTTCAGCCCTACCTGAGTGTTGAAATCTCTCATTTAACTTTATGATGGAGAATTGCTTTGCTGAAAAGACTGTCTCTTAACAGCTGTGACCAACATTTTGTGATTGATGCTGAAGTTAGTCTCATTTTTTGTAGTTTAAGTAGAGCTGCACAACACATTGTATAGCAAAGCTGATTAGTGATCTCTTGATTTGAAGACAATGACTCTTTTATTCACATGTACATCGGTTTTATGTCAGTGAAACTATTGATAAAGGGGTTACTTTTCATTTATACCAAGAAGATAGAGGATCAGGATTCCCTTATGTCACCCGTTCTGAAAATGCTCCAAAATTATCTAAACTGATTTCCTCCCCACCATTGTCTTTCCTCTAGCTTAAAAAGCATGATTGCAGAAACCATTTTTTTTCTGGATTGTTCTTTCAGTGGTGTCTGCAATTAAGAACCATTTAATTAAACAAACAAACTGTAATTACTGTAAGCTGTAGTACACAGTGCTAATTGAAATGCTTCAGTAAAGCTGGATAGTTTTTAAGGTGGACTTTAAGGGCATTAGATAGTGAATTCATAACTTTAAACTATGGTGTTTCAGTCTTGGGAGCACTTAAAATATGGAACACTTCTATTCCTTGTAAAGAGTGGGTACTGCTAATGAAATGATTTATGAGAATATTAAAATAGGTTACCATGCAGCTTGTGTGCAGTCAACCACTGTGGAAAGCATAATGTATTCTCGAAGAGGATCTGTCTTTAACTGTCTGTTCCTGCAGCTTACTAGGAAGAAAGAAGATTGAAGTAGTACCAGTATTTGTGAAGAAAGGCTGAGTTAGGCCATTTGTAGATGTTTTTGACATTTATTGCTCATATTTCTTTTTTTGAACTTAAGGACTAAGAAGCTGTATTCTCAGTGAAGTGCACTAATTTTACAGAGAGACATTATGAACTGTGCTCCTAGAAACATTAAATAAACAGTCTAAAATATTTCCAAATTTTTTCTCAGGAAGAATACTGATAAATGAGAAGCTGCTCACAGCAGCTGTATGAACTGGGTCACCTACCCACTGAGCATTATATGTGAACTGACTCAGGATTCCTCAGCTGAGCACTAAACTCTCTGCTTTTGTCATGGAAATAGTCTCTATCCATGCCTATATGAACCACAACAGTTCTGATGTTACATCACATCTCTTCAGTGATCAGACTTATACAAAATTATGCTTGTGCAGCAAGACAGAGAGAGAGAGAGAGAGGGAGAGAGAGAGAGAGATAATAGCCACACGGAGCTCTGCATAAAGGCCATTGAGGCAGAACTAGAAAGTGACAGAAGGTAGGTTGTTATCTGACCTTCAAACCATTCCCATGTGTGTAGCACTACATTTAATATGGAGCTGCTTAAAAATACTGGCTAGTATTTTTCCCATTCCTACGTTTTTGTTATGTTCCTTTAAGCAATTCTGCATGGTATAACAATGGCCACAGCTACGAAAGATGGGTGTTCACAGTCTTTAATCTTGTTTAACTCACCCTTTTGCAGCCTGCTTATGGTGGTCTCTAAAGAATTGTGGTTCATTAGACTAGCCCTGATACAGATAAGGCCATTAAGTCTGTGATTTCTGAATATATAATTTCCCTCAATGAATATTCATTGATAAGCAAAAAAAAAAAAAAAAAAAAGAGAAGAGGAAGTGACTGTCTAAACCTATGTGCTCTCTGGGATTCTCTTCAGTGCTGAGAGACGTGTTCAGATGCCTGAAAACATCCCAGTACAATGCAGGAGGAAACAGCAATCCTTGGTTTCTTAACTCCACCTTTGTTCTAACCATAGCTTTTTATTTCATTATAATTATTGTTCTCTGACAGAGAATAAACATGAGCCAATTCTTCCATTTTACCATTTGCTTTACCTGGGCAGTCTTAGAAACTTTTATTATATCCATTAACTTTTTCTTAATTTTCTCTTAATAGAAGAACAAACTTGAGGACATGTGAAGTGTCATACACCTTCTCTTCTGAACTAAATTTCTCTTACTAAAGTTTTTCCCTTGAGTAGTCTATCTGCTACCACTTCCATCCTAGCTCCTTGGATAACAAAATTTTGTATTACAATACAGGTTCAAAAGGAATTTTTTACAGAGCCTCCAGGGAGATGTTCTCAAGCAGTAAAGTTCCCATAGTCCTCATAGTTACAATGCTTGAAAGATCATGCTTTTGACAGTTTTGTAGGAAAAGACTGGGTGTTCTTTGTTTTGATAATATTAAAACCTTCTTCTGCTGCACATTTCTCTAGCAGGATCTTTTTTGCTTAAATGTAATTGAATCTGAGCTTCTGTGGGATAGCAATATACTCAAGTGAGCAGTTTAATGCTATTGCCTATATGTAGGCAGAATATGTAAAGCATAAGATATAATACATGTCAGAAAAATAGGAGCAAATTTAGAAGAAACACTGTTTCTAACACACTGTGCAATATGTATCTTTAAAAAGTTTTCATCCTGCTCATTGCTTTAAATATACTGAGTTACTTACACTTGAAATGAAGATATAATGTCAAAGGTATGAAGAACTAAGGTGGACATTTATCACTCCAATATATATTTGTAATCCCTGTATCTATTTTACTAATCAATTAGAAATGCTTATTGAATTGTGCAAGTTCCAAGAGTCCTTCATTACACAATAAGAACTGGCTAGAAAATGTCAGTCTTGATCTGCCTCAAATCTTTTCATGTAATTCTAATCCTCTTCCAAATGCTTTCACAAGTTTCATCTCACCCTGTGTTATTTAACTGAAAATCTTTTTTATAAAGCTTTTTATCATGCTCAGCAATTCAGTTGAGGGATTTGGGCCAGAATAAAGCACAGCATACACTCTGCAAGCACCTGAAATGCCATATTTGTAAGTTTTTAGTAAAATATTCAGTGTACTTGTGCCATTTCTCAGCTTGCAGATGGATTTATGAGGACCTGAGGGGAGACTCTTCTGAGCCCTGAAGAAATCAAAGTTGCATCCATCCTCCAGGAGTGCAAGACATCATTTTGGAGCGAAGAACACTAAACTGAGTGACTTTGTTCAAACCTAGGTGAGAGATTCCTCACTTGGAAAGCCCTCCTTTTCATTGGCAACCATGAGAAAAGCAAGGTTGACTGGCATGGCTTCCTCTTCAGAAACTGCATCAGTTCTGGCTACATATATTTAACATCTTGTTAGTTTTGTTTTCCTTGTTTTCATAGCATTGGAGGATTTGGGGTTTTTTGTAGTTGGTTGCTTTTTGTTTTGATTTTGTTTGGTTTAGTTTGGTTTAATACTCTAGGTGTCCTGAATGCATGTTTGAGTAGATTGGAATGAAAATTCCCTGATTAGAAATGAAAATTTACAAAGTATATTGTAAATGTTGAGTCAAAGAATCAGTTTTGGGCTCATTTTTTTTTCTTTTTCCTGTGTCAGAACAATAAATAATCAATTAAATTAAGTAAGAAAAATAAGGTTAAAAATAGTAATAAATGTTGCCTTAACCCATATAATATTTTCAATAAAATATTGTTCATATGCCTGGAAAATTACCCCATCACCACTAACTTTATAGGTTCTTACTGCTAAGATATACTTAGTAGACTTTTCCTAATACAAGAATTCAGTGCTCTCAGAAAATCCACACAGATAACCCACAAAACATTTGATCATCATCTCATCCCTGGTCCTCTTGGACAATCTGGCAGGTAGCTCCAGATCCTGTGAGGTGGGTATCCACTTTTAGCACTACTGAAAAAGATAATGTTGAAGCAGCTGAAGGGAAGCTATTTTATTTCAGTCACTTTGTTCCATTGCTTAAATTGACAATAGTTTTAGTATGATTTGTAAAAAATGATATTTCAAAAAGAAACAGCTTTTCTTGCAAATTGGAAACTCAGATTTCTAGGCAGGTCTGCCTAGCAGTAGGTGGTCCCTGCATATTCTCATATGATAGCAATATTTTCAACTTGACCCAAATTCTCAGTGCCTCTCTACTTGTAATATTTCACAGAACAATACTAAAGAAATATTTATACTTAGAATGCACAAAGGCTGAGGTATCATTGTTTAATTATCTAGAACAATCAACAAGTCTAGTAGGACCATTACACTTACTAAGATTTTATTGGCATTCTTAATGTCATTCACGGAAAGACATAGTAGTGCATCCAAAATTAGAAATTTAAATCTTTTTCAGTAGAACACATCACCATTGTCATGTTATTCTTTTCAATGCTTTATCCTGCGGTTATGCAGTGTAAGCTGACAGATGTCCACACATTAACAAGTCTAACTAGACTGTAAATATGTAGATAAAGACAACCTGGGATTGTTTGCCATGATGAGATGATTCAGATTGTTTAGATGAATGGAAGAAACTGTCTTGGCAAGGGGCATTCTTGCTTCCACTTGAATAAAACTTCTGCATACTATCTACAATGTCTGATCACGTCTGGCTGTGATTAAATTTGTTATGTAAAGTATCTTATCTACAGTTATTGTACATTTGAAATCATGTAATCAATGTGAGGATGTTGATTTAGATAACCCATCATGAAGACTCTGCAAATGAAAGGACACAAATTTGAGAACTTGGAGAACAGGCTTGAAATTCTTAAGTATAGCTTTGCTAAAGGACTATGTCTTTTTCATGAGAGGAAGAGGAGGGGTAGACACTGGCCACTTTTCTGTGGTGAACAATGACAGAACCCAGGGGAATGGCCTGAAGTTGTGTCAGGGGAAGGTTAGGTTGGATATTAGAAAGATTCTTCACCCAGAGCATGGTTGAGTACTGGAACAGCCTCCCGTACGGAAGTGATCACAGCACCAAGCCTGGCAGAATTTAAACATTTGGACAATACTTTCAGGCACGTGATGTGACTCTTGGGGATGGTCCTGTGCAGGGCCAGGAGTTGGACTTGATGATCCTTGTGGATCCCATCCAACTCAACATATTCTGTGATTCTGTGTGCTCCTATGATTTAGAACGTAGATTTGCCCATTAATGCAGAGTCGTGGTTTTACCACTAGGAAGTGTGGTACTGACAAGACATGTCCGAGAGAAGCCACACACACCCAAAGTAAGAAAACACACAAGTAACAAGGTTTATTTCACGCACACAGAAAACCAACAATAAAGCGCAAAACCAGACAAATTAAGCTCTCCCAGACCCCGTGTTGGGATGGGAAAGCTCTAGGATAGCGCTGGTTTTCTGTTGGGGGCTCCAGAAGAGACACCGGGATAATTAGAGAAGGACCGTGACCTCAGCTCTCCTGGGGTTCCGCAGCCAACCTGAGGACCCTACAGTAACGCCGAGCCTCCGCTCGGCTTCTGAAAAAAACACTCAGTTAGAAACCGCGAGCCCCCCTCCCCCTCCTTTCCCCAATCCCGGGAAGGAATTCCAGTGGTGATGGAAAGATGTGGTCTTTAATCCGGGCTGTGGCCGCTGAAATTGCTAATCCGCCCGCACACGGGGGGCAGGACTCAGTGCGGAAAGGTGCATAGAAAATGCGACCCCGAAACAGTCCACCCCCAGGAAATACCACAAGAAACGTGACCCCAAAACAGTCCACACCCAGGAAATACCACACCGGGCTGCCACCACTGGGTCGCTAATCCATCCACATGCAGAGGTTAGTCTCGGCGCGGAGACGAGGAGCGATGTTGCTGCGGCCGTGTCCCGAGCAGAAAGACTTTTTATAGGGTACCCCTCTTTGCGCATGCGCAGATGGCCCCCAGGGGGCCTGCCTTTCTCCGATTGGATGATTAGCACCCGGGCCCTGCCCCTGCGTCCCGCTCACTCACGGGAGCACTGTGCCGGACCAGAAGCAATGACGGCCCTGCGGGCCGGAAGTGCAGATCCGATCATGGCAGCACCCTCAGCACCCCAGCTGCGTCTGCATCGGCAGCCACCACGCCACTTGTGCCGGGCTGGCCGAACAGCGGTGACCTCTGACTAAGGACAGCCACGCCACCTGGTGAGAATACAGTGGGGGAAGGGGGCCACCGTACTCCTGCAGATGAAACCGGGCTGCGGCAGCCGCTCCCGCTGGCCCAAGAGGGGCCAGGCCCGCACCAACGCCGTGGGCAGGGAACACAGCCACGCTGGGCTAGCCGGGCGCACACACACACACACACACACACCCCCTCCCCCGTGCCGGGGGGGGGGAAAGAGGAAAACGGCTTTATCTTCTAACCCACAACATGCAGGCGGCTCCAATGAGCTAATCATATAAGGGCTTGCAGAGTCCATCCATAAAGAGTTCCTAAATGCTCTATTTGTAAATAAATAAATAAATAAAATCCAAATTTTTTTTTAAAAAAAGTTTTTATTCCTATTATAGATGACTGAGCCTTACTAAAACTATTTCACGTTTCTTCTCTCTTCAAATATTATGCCATAACCTCAGCATTTTAACAAAAGCTGTAATCATCAAAAACTGTGTGAGGAGGAAAAAGATTGTAAGTCAAATGTGATAATGGTTATAAGAAGGTGATTTGCAGAAATAATGCCTCACAAACATAGTTTCTCTCCCTTGTTTACTCCATTGTATGTAGGGCAGTAAGGTTTTACTTTATATTCAACAGGTTGTGGTCCCTCACACAAACTTCGAGCCACAGAAATATAATTTAAAAAGAAAAAGTTTTTTTAAGCAATTCTGTTCATCTCTGAGATGGCATATTAGGCAAAATGCCTCTAATTATCATCTTTGTTGTTCATCAGACTACTGGAGTTTGTCCAATTTTTGGTATTTTTAGGTATCCAGACTGTCTGTGCATTGTAAGATTGTCAAGGAAATAGGATTAAATATGTCTAAGAAAACCTAAACCATGCTGTTAATACTGACTTCACACTAGATAGGTTGATTTTTGACTGCCCAAGCTGTAGTAACCCAAGCTCAAAAATATGGACTCTTCCTGATAGCTTTCGATATTGCTAGGTTTCACTTACTCCGTGAAATAACAATCTCCAAGGAAAATACCTCTGACCCACTCTTCACCTCCTTCCTTCATGGCCAGACTTTCCTTAGGTAGTAATGACATACTGAAATGTGACAGCTGGGATGTTTGTTTGCTTATTTGTTTCTGTGAAGTGAGATGAACACTAAGCAGTGTATGTCCTGTCAACACTGAAAATAGTGCACCTAAACAGGTGCATTTATAAAAAATGAGACTGATGGCAAAACTGCAAAACTGACAGCAAAATTTCCCGAGACAAGAATCAAGAGGCACCCTACCTAATTACTCACCCATTAGATGACTCGAAATTTTGGCTGCCTTTCCAAAAATACTCTCCATCCATCCTATCAGTGGAAATTTTGATAAAAAAATAGCTAGTGACTGTTGTCTGTGTGATAGGAGAGAAGGGAGGAATTTTTGGTGGAGTACCCTCAGGTGTGCAATTAATTTAATTTTTGATTCAACAGAGCTTAACCATCCTGAATTTCAGGGCATACCACTAGCTGAAGCCTTCCTAAGAAAAGGGAATAAATATGATAAGTTAAACTCTTACTCTGGAAGAACTGGCAGTGGCTCACATAGGAGATGTTGCCTATACTTTCTATTAGATGTCAGTACACTGGCCCATGATTATTAAATTTTTGATCATTTTCATCAATATATTTTTTTTCTTTCTTACTCTCTTCTGGTGGTAAAATACCAAATTATATTTATGAGTTGGGAACTCTTTTTTCATGTTTTTCCATTAGTGTTACTAATTTATTTTTTTTTTTCATTTTTAGACCTTTATTGCTAATGGTGATGTAATCTCAAGAACAGAAAGCAGACAAATTCTGAGATGTGCAACATTCACTTTTGTAACCAAAGTGCCAAAAGAAGTAACTAGGCCAGCCAGGTTATGATTCAAGTATGGTTCTCATGGTACAAGATGCATATTAGTTAAACCTGGGACTCTGAGTAAAGTATCTAATTGGTGACATCTCTGCCCATGGTGTGGGAGTTGTAACTTGATGATTTTTTAGGTTTCTTCCAACACAAGACATTCTATGATTTGATGACCTTATGGCTCTATGATGGTATTATATGACAACCAGGAAATTTCTCATCTGGAAGAGAAACTTAGTGGCATGATTATCTTTTTGTTTCCCTCTATTTTTAAATTGTATGTTTTATGATATTGACATTAGCTCAGTTGATGAGAGCATGGTGCTATTAACACCAAGGTTGCGGGTGTGATCTCCATTTGGGCCATTCATCTAAGCATTGGACTTAATTATCCTTGTGGTTCCCTTCCAACTCAGAATATTCTGTGATTCTTTTATTTTCTGCCTGCTTTAATTTCTGTTGTGTATTGGCACTTCCTAATATTCTGTCTACCACACTGGACTGAAAGGTCTTCAACTTGTGAGAAATTGACCCATGTACCAAGGAGGTTTGGGATCCAGAAATAAGTGCTGCCAGAAAATCCATCCAGTGTTAGAAGGCAGGGCTACAGCAAGATGATGGGAATAAACATCCAAAGACACTTCATCATTCTTTCCATAGTCTGGTCTCATTCTTTTACAGGAGGAACTCTGAGTTCCAGTTAAAAAAACAACTGTAATATTTTGCAAGTTGTAGGCCATGTGTCCTGAGGCCTTATAAGAAATGATAATGTCTCTCTTTCACAATTCTTATGTCAGCATTAGTCCAATACTTCCAATGACCAGACAAGGCAATCACAGCAGCTCATTAATGGCTTTGGACATGTGTGTGCCCTTATATGCATGCATATAAAAGAATACTTTCATTCATAGTTCACTTTAGGTCTAAGTTGAACAAATGGTAAAGGCACCTTTATATCTACAGTTTAAGACACAATTCAAAAACTTGGGGAAAAAATAATTCCTTGAGTAATTTTTATTTGTAATTAACATCTGAGCTACCATATTTATAGTATTCTATAAATAAAAGTACCATGGAATAAAAATAAACACAACAGTTGAAAGTTAAACAGGTCAGTGGTTTGAGGACAACTTTAGAAGTGGGTAGTGGGCATAGTGTAGGCATTGATGTTTATTTATATTTGACACCCTCGGTCTGGAGGCAGGCTGTAAAATATTTCTTCAGAAGTGAGGTTCATCAAATACTCAAACATGAGGTTTACTAGGGTAACTGTCCCAAAGTCAGTTGTGGTAAACATTTTGTTTAGAGTCTATATAATTGTAAATGTTTACATTAGGAATTCATTCCAGTATGAAAAGATGCCATTAAGCGGACAGAGGTAATTACAAAAATACAAAAGATTTTCGTGCTCACATATGCACATTCAGGTTTTGTTGGTTTGGGTTGTTTTTTTATTTTGTTTTGTTTTGTTTTTTTTTATTTTTCCAGTAAATGGAAAACTCATGTTGACATCACAGGTATTCTCCTGATTGTCTGCAGCATCTGACTAAAGCAGTCTTTTTATTTTTCTGTGGATTTCTTTTCAGTTGGAGTGCTATATTTTTTAAAATTTCCTATTATTTTGAGATTATTTTCTCAAATACTTGAGAAAATTTTTTAAATTTCCAACTATTTGAGATTATTTTGCTGGCTAGTTCTTAAAACTGCAAAATTTTGCACAATGTATATAGGAACAATTTTCAACAAAAGGAAAAGACATATCATTCCTGTTCATACTGTACTGCAATGTGAATTAACCCAACTCACTAAAGATTTATCCCATTAGAATTATATAGATGCAGACTAGGGAAAATTGCATGTGCATTAAAATAAACTTTTCTTAAGAAGCATAGAGTTTAAGCACAGTCATGCTACTGCAACCCTGGGTTTATTTATGTGACAACCACACAATTTTCCCAAGATGTAAGTTCAGAGAGAGAGCTGAATCTGCAGAAGACAAAGAGGATAGAGAGATGTTCAAGAAGACCTGGCATTTGTGGCATTTATAGAAAATGAAACTCTATTGAAAAAGCACAGTAAATTAACAGGGTTGGAAGACAGGTGTGTTCTTTCTTTTGTTCTTAAGAAAAATTTTGCAGGCAATAATACCGAGGAGCCAGGGTAACATTCTCTGCAATCGCTCTGCCTTGGATTTTGCGGGGTGCTGGGTCAGATCCTAATTATTTAGTGTCAGAGGTGGGCAGACTGAGTGCTTTCAGGGGTGCTTCCCTAGCAGAATTGCTTATGCTACTGCCTTCTCAAAAGGCCATCTTTAATCTCAGCTGAGCATCCAGTGTCAAATGCTGCTGGAAAGCAGTTTCAAATTAGCAGGTCAACCAGATCTTTCAAAGATAGAGCCATTTATTCAGCAGCTAAAACAGCAATGACAGACAGCTAGAGGAGCATAAATTTTATGTCTGGTACTGGTCATTAAAACAAGGCTTTACTGCTTGTGGTCTTGAGTAGCCCCATTGGTGGAGCAATGCAGTGATAAGTGTGTATATTCTTGTAAAATTTGATTATTGAAGGACACATTTAATGCAGCTTTTTGGGAGTGGAGAAAGGACTGCAGGTCCATCCTAGCACCGTTGTGTCACTCAGTAAAAGATAGGTGGGAAGGAAAGAGGGCTGTGGTGACATTTGTGATGGATCTGCCCAAGCGGGAACAACTGTTGTTTCCCCAGGTATTTATTACAGATGAGCATCTCCAGGGTTAACACGTTTGTCTCTGCTGCAAAAAGGTAGTAAGTAAGGCAAAGATATCCATAACCTCTCATGAAACTCTAATAATTAAGCTACTAATACTTCAGTGTGGCTTTCAATAACATTAAATATTTTTATCGTGTAGGTGATGGCATATTTGTGCTAGAAACATAGGGTTGTTTGCTCATTTGGTTTGTCTCCAAACTAAGCTGAATACAGTTGCATCATGACCTTTTATCCATTACTGCCCAGAATCAGGATATAAGCACGATTTATAGAATGAAGAGGCATTTAAAATAGTTACCATGAAACTTGTGTTTTGATTTTTTGCATAAATTGCTTAAATGTGTAGCTCTCAAAGGCAGTCATACATATTTGTAAAGTTCTAAGATGAGTTGGCTTCTAAGTTTGTAATATTTAGTAACAAAATAAGGCAGTTAGTCTTCTGAAATTATTTTTCTTGTTTTTTGGGTTTTTTTTTCCATGAGTACAAGCAAGATGCGAGAGTCTGAGGAAGGCTGCACTATCCTTTCAACCCCTGCCATAGGCCAAAACCATTTCGTTTTTAAGCAGATTACATCCTGTGGAAAGATACTTTTACATGCTAGACTTAGTGTTAATCCACAGGAAGATTATAAAGGACAGTAAATGAGCAATTAAAAAAAAAAAAACAAACCACCACCTTCCCATTTGGATTATATGTTTTTATTACCATCAGGAAAGAAAAGTAGAGCTAGGAAGAAATTAGGATTCTCTGCAGCTACTGTTAGCTTTAGAAGGTAGCAAATACGTTTAGCAATGTTGTGAGAGATGATATTTTACACTTCTTGAATCCTTTATCAAAATTTTATTTGGCAAGTGGAAGCACAGTGTCCCCTAAACACAAAATTATCCCTTCAATGGCTTTTCAAGGTGACATTTCAGAGCGCTCTCTTGCTGTCTGATAATTCTGTTCTACTCGTGGGTTTACGACAGTTCATCACATAGAAGACAAGTAAAAAGCAATCCCATTATATATAAATTATATATATATAAAATATATATTTTCCAGATTAACTGTAAAAAAACAAAAGTCTTGCAAAGGATAAGCAAGCAAATAGATAGATAATAACTTGCCCAAGCAGCCCAGGAGATTTGTAGAGAGACTGGGGTCAGAATTCAAGTGTATCACTTTCCAGTGTAATGGCTTTTTCCTAAGATCAAGCCAGCCTCAAAATTTCATTCAGGTATAATGGAGATTTTCTAGACTGATTTTTTTGAAATACTTGTGGTCTTTGTGGGAAAAAGGAATGTTTGCCACCACATCATGAAGTCTCCCTTCAACAAATATCCTAAGAAAAACAAATTAGGGTTTAGATAATCTGGAAAATTTGCTTAAAATGCATCAATTTCGTTAGGAATTTCATCTAGACAGAAAAGCAGTCTTAAGGTTTAAAATCTAATACATTTTTCTCAGTTTTGGTTTAGTGTCTCATCTTTCTCAGCTTCTAAGCGCCTTGAAGCTTTCATTTGGAAACCTGTAATATTCATGTAATACCAATATTCAGAAAAAGCATTAGGACTTTTTTGGTCCAGGTGTATGGTTACTTTCATTAGAAATGCAAGTCTTCCATTGTAGCTCAGCTATGAAAATTTTCTCAAGACTATAACCTGGAAAATAAAATCTTCCTTTCAAAAGCACAATAAAAATACAAAATTAAAAAAATGCTTCAGTGTTATCCAGTGAAGTGAATAACAATTAAAGCCACTAAGAATACTAAGAAATTACAATACTTGTTTAGCTGTGTTTATTTCTAAACAGAATTATATAATTATATATATTATATATAATATTACATAATATATATAAATATTATATATATATTCTATAATATTATAGAAAAGTAANAATGTAATTATAATATCCTGAATTGACCCATGTTGCATAGTTTGAAGATTTTCAAAAGTTCTCAAATAGGTAGAAACTTGCTAAAGAGTTCTTCTGGTATTTTTCAGAAGATGTGGCTCAGTCTTTAACCTGAAAGTTCACATTTGAAAGCAAAGCAAGCAGATGTCAATGGTTCCCAATTTGTTTTCAGATAGTTTAGCATGAAGCTTATTAGTAAATCAAGTTGCTGGACAACAAAACTTTCTACAAAACATCCAACATTGCGTTTCAAATATGAAAAATATCATTTCAACAGAAACACCAAAAAATCTGTTGGCAAGTGAACAGACTAAGACTCTTGCAGCCAACAGCATTCCCATCCATACATGAATATTTGGCTCACCCTCATCTGCCCCGAGAAAGAATCTGTCACATGCAGACAAAGCAGTGCAGTTATTCAGATCCATTTGCCACCCAGGGTTTCTTCAAAGCTGACATGTAGTAGCTTCTTTGCTAAAAATCCAGTTGTGTATGTATAACATAGGATGAGCAAAGAGTTTATCATTCCCCCGATGCTGCTAGGGGATCAGAATTACCACCTGCAGCAGCTGTTTGACCTCTATACCCTGTAGAGCAAAAGAAGTGTTTTGATTCATTTTTTTAATGTAATTTTTAAGCATCAATACCAGAATTCCTCTCTGAGTAACATGGTAGTTCTTTGTTCAGTATTTCAAAGAGGTAGAAAAGGCTGAAAAATGAGAGGAGAGATTAAGTATAGGTGAGAAGGAAGAGAACAGAATGGTATCCACAAAGCAGCTCTATCTTTGGATTTAGGAGCCTCTGTCAGAGTTAAGAGATAGTTGTTCCCTTTGTTACAGTCCAAAATTTTCCTGAAAGGATATGATGATGTCTTTAAAAAAACAGAAAAAAACCCAAACAAACAAACAAAAAAAATCCCACAAACAAATAAATGACAAAAAAAAAAAAAAAGAAAAAATAACAACAAGCAAGCAAAAATCGCAACAGAGGAGTGTTTTGCTAATTACTTGAGAAATACAAATAGTAGGGGAGGTGGCAGGCTCTCCATTACACAATAGCTCTGTGATTAGAACCCTCGCTCAACATATGAGAGACCAAGATTCAATTAATTTCTTGGTCTCCAAGGTTTCCAATCCATATCTCTCATGAAGGTAAATTATAGGCAATTTGTGGTGGGAGGGAACAATGTGCTCATCAGGCTGTACTGGAGCAGTACTGGCCGTTGACAGGTGACTCAGTGGGCCAGGGAGAAACAGCAGAAAGGGTCAGGATTATCCAGAACAGTAGCTGGGGTTTCTGTCCCAGAGCACATGTCAGTCTTGTCCTGGTCTGGGATTAATTACATGACCTTTCCAGTGGGTGGTTTGTTTCCCATTGCACATCTGCCCAATAAGTGGTGATGATGTGGCTTTCAATTTAACCAGCTTCTGTGGATTAATAACCATCATGCATTCTGCCCAAACACATTTTCTCTTACCTACAGACCCTCAGGGAGGATGCAAGCAGCTACATCAGGGCTTTACAGGAGTCTGTCCAAAAGCTATTCCTTACGTGGCTGCGAGGAACGTAACCAATAGAAGCATAATTGAAAGAGGCGTGATATTTGTAATAAATTATTTAGATTCGATATTTAGTCTACCATTTTCATTGAAGTTCCAGAACCTTAATGCATACACATTGGCAGGCAAAGAATTAACAGACATATCTAGATATTACGAAGTTTTTGTAAAAAAAAAGTGAGTAGGAGAATAGAATATGAAATTATAATATCACAATGATTTTAATATTGGATTGCTAAGAATCTGATTCTACAATGCATTTCACATTGAAAACATTTATTCAGACTTGTAGAAATTAAGTTCAAATTATGACTATTCTGACTATTTTGTCTTCACTCTTACCTGGGTAACTCAGTGTAAAAGGTGCATCCAAGTAATATTCCTTCCTGTTTTGTTTATTTGCTGAGCTTTGTCTCCTAAAACAGGGTTAAACACATTGCAGGACCAGCAACCTGTGGGGCATTGTGAGCTTCTCCAGAAAACCATGAGGGGAAAAAGAAAAATTATTTATACGCTGATGCATTACCATCAAGAAGAAGGAATATTTTAAAAATCAAGTGATATTTTGAGTGTAGCCTAGCTTTAATTCTTAAATGAACACACTATAAAGAAAGTCCTATGGATTTTTTATGAGAGTAGCAAAGAAATTAGAATTATATGTATGTTATGTTCAAAAATAGCATGTAAGTAGTATTTAAAAGACTAGATGTGATATATTTGAGTCTCCTAAGTTTTTCAGCCCTTCACCAACTCATTTCTAAAGTGAGACAGGTAACAACTGTATTAGAAAGAAAGTAATTGTGTGGAAAAATGGTACAAGCTGCAAACTCAATATGGAGAGTGGGAGGGGAAGAAAATTCATTTTCCCAGTTACTGTTTCATTAATCATAATATTATTGTTGGCTAATCCTGCCTCCCCAACCCTCATACATCTAAAGATCTTCTACTGTCATATGATCTCCAGAAAATGTATTTTTCATAGTCTTGAAAAATTACTTCCTTTTCTTTTTAAAGATATGAATTTTGGAAGTGTTGCACATAAGTCCCCTGTTTTTAAAGAACATTTATATGCTATGATTCTATTAGAAACAGTAGGAAAGAATCAAACCTGGTAACTATCCTTAGTCCTCTTGTTTTAACAACTAAAAATGCTTTCAGTTGTTAAAGTAATCCAGTGTTTTTCTTTCTTTTGAGGGAGTGCCTTGATACATTTCATTGCTTGTACTTCTTTGCGCAGCACTAAAAGCAGTAGATAAAACTCCTGTTCTTCTGTGGAGACTCCACAATGCTATCTCCGAAACACTGCTATTCTTCACTGGTGGAAGAACACAGCAAGGACTAATTTTCTCTGAATTGCTTTCTTTACATAGGTGGTTACATAATGCATTTAGGCTGTGTCCTTAGTGCAAAGCATGAACAGTTAACTTATTTTAAGCAACACAGTAATCTTGGTGACACATGTGACTCTCTACCTCTTATTTGAGCTGGCTTTTCCCTAGTTGCACATTTCCTCTACAAAGCTCCAGTTCTAGCTGAACCAGATACTTAGTCCCTTAATTCAAGCAAGACTTCTTTCAAGTAAATCAGATGATACTTCTTTACCACACCATCTGATTGTATGTACCTCTGATCACAGTGGCTGTCTCAAGAAATGAATGACTTTGTGTGAGAGCATTGCCTTAATCTGGATGGTTTTCCCAAAATTACTGCAGGATGAACAGCAACTCAAAGACCTACAAGTCAACTTCGTCATCTTGCAGCTAGTCCAGTAAGATATTTATAAGGTAACATTCCAAGAGTGGCCACTGCACTAGAAGGAAGAACAGAACTGCTGTAAGAGCAGAATCCATCAGAAAGCTTTCGGGGAAGATGGGAAAGTTTTAGAAGCATTGGCTTTGTAAGCATTTTGAAAGGATTTTAAAAATATTTCCCTAAAAGTTGTATTTTCACTCCTCTGTTGTGCAAAATATTGTGAAATACCTGGCTTACTTTATTGGGAAGTGGTCAGGAATAGGAGTTGCTACCTTGCATGTTTAATTACTTGAACTACTCTTACTTACCTCGGTTCTTCTTAACAGACTGAGCTTGTTTCTAAAGTCATCTTCATTTTACATATCCGTGCTTTAATTTGCTCTGATGGAGTTACTTCAGATTTTCCCATTGTAAAGGAAAACAGAATTCAACCTCATATTTTTAAAGATGTGTCGTGGGGCTAAAAAATGAAAGTTAAAAACGATCAAGCCATGGTACGGCGACTTTGCCTTGCGCTGGCGGCCCTGGTGACTGCTTTCTGCTCCAGGGCCGCCCGCCCCCATGCCCGCATGGTTTTTTTTTCGGTCGCCCCTTCCCCCCCAACCTCCGGCGGCATGGACAGCAGGCGCTGCTGCTGGGAGGTGCGGCTCTGGTCCGATGCACAGTTTCAGCTCTGTGTGGCCCCGGCTTTGCTGGCCAGCACGGGTGGTGCTCGCGCCGTCCAGAATGACTGCGGGAGGCGCGATCCCGGTCCTGGACTGGGGTCGGCCATGGCCTCGCTCCGAGCCGAGGCGGGGCTGGGGCGCAAAGCTGGGCGGGCTGTGGGCGCATGCCGGCGGGGGGCTGCAGCGGG
>VYZS01057354.1:0-20517 GCA_013400695.1 Neodrepanis coruscans | reverse complement strand
AAAAAAGAAAGACCTAGTACAGACTAATCAGTGTTTAGTCTGTAGCTTTTGATTTCTTAACATGACTGGCCCTGTCCTGAAAAATACCTGTGTTAATATCATTGTGGGTTCCCCCTCATTATCTTATCTATTTGGTGTCTTTTTTATTTTGTTTTGGTTTTTTCTTTGTTTTTCTGTCTGTTTTCTAAACATTCCTTAGAATTCAGCAAGATTTTATAGGGTGGTTTTCATGTCACTTATCAGCGCTTGTTATAAATGTTCTGCAAAGCAAATGAGGTCCTATATCTGTGCTACACTAAATTCCTCATTAAGCTTTCTATGGATGGCACTATCACCCTGTTTCCCTCAACAGAATTGCACGGGTGTATCCAGCAGAAAGCTATTAAACAGGTCTATTGATGATATTCAAGATGGAACAAAATTTGCAGCTTAGTATTTCCTAGCTATGCTTGCTCTGCAGGAGAAAAACCTTATTTATAGTACTGGCACAGGCAACTATTTCAGAATGCATGGAGAAAGGAGACTTGCTGAATAAAACAGTGTTGTTTGAGAGGAGGAAGGGTTCAAGCTAGAGCCTCACTTTATGGTCTTTTGTGCTAATATTCTGTAACCACAATAATTTTTCTTCTGACGTGGTAGAACAGGGTCAGATATCAATAAGAAAAATTGCTACAAATGAGAACTTCATAACCTTGAAGACAGATAATAAAACGTTATGATTTACTCATTGACTTCATCTACAGAAAAGAAGTATATAAGTCAGTTATAGATGACCTTGTTTTGGAGTGATCCCCATGGTCATTATACTCTAGTTTTTATTTCTAAAAATATTTCAAGAGCTTCTTCATAAGATTGTTAAGATTTTTCTGCTGTCATTTCTTTGATCCTTCAAATTTCTTATTTTTTGTTGTTGTTTTGTGGGTTCACTTGCAGAGAGGAAATTACTCAACCTTTACTCAGCCTTCTCTTGTATATTTGGAAATGTGCATTACACAGTTGTAATTATGCCTAGAAGAAAAAGACAACAAAAGGACAGCAAGTCATTTGAAATAACTAAATGAAAATAAACTAGTTCAAAAACATCACTTCAGCATATATGTTCGTAGAATGCTTAGATGCTTAGATGTGTAAAATTTAATTAAAGTTCTGTATTTGCATAGACAGAGATTGATATCATTAAGATTTATATAATTTTTTAATAAAACCACTATTCTCAAAACCTGTGTACATGTAAAATTTTCAAACATCCTCTACAAATGAAAGTTGTTGCTTTGAGATCCTTTCCACAGAGCAAAATATCTGATAATAAGCAAGTATTTCTAAAACTAACTATCCTAAACTTAGCACAAAAGCAATACAAGGAATTGCTGAATCATATTTGTTGATCCCAAGTACATAAAATACAGTGAGCTAAACTGGCTTTATTTCATTCCCTGTTTGCTGACTAATTGGTCTGTAGAAGAAATATGAATCTGTAGCACTTCGCTTCATTGTCTTGAGATTTTCCATTACTTTATTAATTTCTGAAAGATTTTGTTTATTAAGATCAAAGCTGAGAGCAGCCAACAACTGCCTGGAAAGGAGTCCCCTCACTCACTGCAGCACATAGCAATTGCTGCTTTGTGCAAGGGCAGCATGTTCAAGATCTGTCTGTGTGAAAACGAAAAAAAGGACAATATATTTGGTTCCTGACAGTTTTTTAAGATTACCAATGCTCTAGAATATTTGAAAATAAAAGACACAATTTGAATACTTTCTTATAGTTTCTTCCGTTGTCTTGCCAGAAGAGCAGCATTTTTTTTTCTTAGCTTTTAGAGGATTGCTACAAACTTGAATTTAAATCTGGTTTTATATTTTGCTATATGGACCTACATTCTAACTTTTTCCTGCAAAGTTGTCATGCAATCACTTTTTTCCACCCCCCAAAATTGCATGTGTTCTGAAAGGACTTTAGAGCTAAATTTATCAGATCTGATCTTGAGGTGCATAGATGGAAGTCAGGGATCTCTCATCCAGAAAATCATGCATCTGACCAGTCCAGCCCAATGCCTGTGTCAGTTAATGAATGCTCTTGTGCAGTTTTAGGAACACCATATGGCATGACGAGGGAGTGGAGTTTATCTAGGTATATATATATATATATATGAACCTGAGGCATGATTTCAGCTTAGAAAAGAAAACCTTGAATATATCTATTATCTTAATCAAAGGCCTAATGATCTATTTTCTGTGCAAGCCTGATGGATCAGGTAAAGTCAAGTATCCATGTGCCCTCCCCAGTAGCTGGTATCATGGGTCCTGCACTTCCTTAGCATGGTATAATCACTAATTTTCTGAGCTTCAGCCAGTGACAAGAGTAGAAACCACATGGATTATGGCTGTGATTAAGATGCTTTCTGAATAATATCACAATAAATGGTAGTTTGTATGCATTTTTATTTGTTTCCTCTGCTGCTTTTGCTATTATTCAACATGTACCTTATCCATTTACATATACACACTATATAGGTCACTATTTTTATTATGGACTTGTAATGTACAGATTATTTTTTCATCAGTTTCCCAACCATTATCTTGGATTTTTATGCAGTTAAATGTGAGACTAACGTTGCATTTACTGCATTAAAGTTAATAATCCATTCACCTACAAGATATGACACATCTGAAGTTGAGCTAATTCTCTGTCTCATTAAGCAGTGTAAGGAATACTATAACCATCCCACACTTGTCTTGCTTTTTAAAATTATACAGTTGGACAACCCACACTTATCCAGTGAATTAATATTCTAAAAACTTACCTAAGCTCAATTATTTTTTACAGTTCTCTGCATTAAAGGCTAGGAAGCAGTTTCTCCGTGGATTATCATGTTAAGGATGTTGGTCTCAATACACCTTAGAGGAGAATAATTTTTTTAACTTGTTTGAGAATTATAGAAAACATCACTTTACTGTTTTATTCCTGATTCTTTAAATAACAAGTAAAATTAATACTACAGTCCCACTAACAGTCCCTCCATAGTAAGTATGTGTGTAAGAGTGAGTGAATGGAAGGAGCTACCTCAAAGACTAAATTTAATTAATTTATATTTATAACTGCTTTATGGCTGCTTGAACATTTCACATTGGAAATCTTTTGATGGAAAATTGGGTTTTTGACCAAACCAATTTTCTTTTCTTAGCAAAAAATTATGTGCATTCCACAGAAAACTGTTTTTATTTTATTTCATTTTCCTTAAAGACCAGAGGTCTGAAAACCAAATGTTTTGATTTGGCTGTGTTCCTGTAAAGGCACATAAAAGCCCAACTGGGAAACTTTTTTTTTTCTCTGCTAGAGGCTGGACTCCCAGTCAAAGTATTAGTATAATATGTCACAGCCAAAAGTCCTCAGATGGGAGACTGTAGTAGTTCATGAGAAGATGTTGACCAAATGCAGACCTAGATTAATCAAATATTGCTTCCTCCCAGTTAAAAGTCCTATGGACCATGAGCAATACTTATTGCATTAAATAATCTTGTTTTGTAACAAAAAGAAAATGAGGATGAGCTAATACAAGCAAACAGGCTAAACAATTTATAAACTGTTCTGAAAATATATGTCTAGAGAATAAACAATTAAGCCTATACTTAAACCTATATATTTTCTCTAGAAAACACTAAAAATGACCAGTAAAATCTTGAGGCCTCCAAAGTTAAGTTCCATTGTTCAAGCAGTTCTGAGAGGCGCTCATTCAACTTCATTGGCAGAATGCATTATGTGAAGAAGACTAACAGATACATGCAGAATCCAGACAGAGGAAAAAAATGTATGTTTCATTGTTCAGTTTTTGTTGAGCTACTCATCAAAATGCGTAAGTTAGGATGAATTAAAAAGAGCAGTCTATGATAAAATGCTTCTGCAGTGCCTGAATTTTCTCTTTAGAATGATAAATGTTTTATGGTCAAAATATGAATACAAACACTGTGTGTGCAGCAGTGCAAGAGTCATTGTGCTGAGCCACATTTGTTACATGAAATGTGACAAATCATTTGCAAGTATGTAACATTCTATAGCTCCCCATAAAGAATAAGTCACCATGAAGTCAATACAAGTTTTAACTGAGAAACTAAGGAAAAAGACTCAGGTAGTAGGAGTATTTCTTATGGCTGGAAGTAATGTGGGTAAAGGTAATAAAATTAAAGCACCACTTCTCAGTGTTTCTAGAAGACTCCACTATGCTCCTCTCCTGACTAAAATCGATACCCACACACAGTCTCCTCTCACCCGTGCAACAGTCAATTTCTGATTATAGCAGCTAAGAGGTGTAGGATTAGAGTTGTGGAAAGACAGCAGGTTTAAACTTTTCTTGTAAAGTGCTTTCCATCAGCAAGACTTGATTCAATAAGATGTTGGCAATATTTTTTCCCCTAGAGCATATAAAATTTTGTAAAACGTTCATTCAATAAGTTTTGGATACAGGATGAGAAACTTCAGATAATGACCCTGAGCATTTAATAGTCCAATGGATAAAACATTTTCATTAGATGTTGTTATTAATTTTGATCAAAGTTGGTGAACTTGATGTTAGCTTTATGACAAAAAAATCCCCCCTGCCCCACCCTTCCTATCCCCAAGGGAGTGCAAAGGACCACCATGCCTGGGGAAACCTCAATATTCCCATGTTCTCCTGGGGCTTCACCAAAGCCACCACCCTATTAAAATCTCAGCCCACACCCTATTAAAATCTCATCCCACACCCCAAAAATACAATGACAAAGGAAACCTCAGTGTCAAAGTCAGAGACAAGAGATCCCACTCCAATACCATGGCTGTCTTGGAGCAGCCCCAGTCCCCTACACCTGGGGGACACCTAGGGCCAGGAGTCAATGAGGAGACCTTCTGGGTGACCCCAGAGACCAAGGTGCAGATTTTCTATGGGGTACAGGGTGGAGTATTTGGGGACTGCACAGGACCAGGGCAGGCCACAAAAATGGGGAAAGGGATTGAGGTGGATTGGGGAGTAACAAGAGTGGGGAAAGAGAGGCAGAAGGGAAGAAAAGTATCTGGTTTTGTGTAACAGGTGAAGGTCAGTAAGCTTGTCCAGCCATTCCTTAACCTGGCCATTGCAGTCTATCCTATCTTCTCACTGAACTCTAAAATTTCTACAATTTTCTTGAGTGTAGGTCTCTCTGGACTGTCTCTCTGCGTATATGGGGGTGGACCAGCAGTAAGAGTCCTGTGCATCCATGGTGCCAGCCCAGCCAGCAACAAAGCTGGACTAGCTGACAAATGGGGCATGGATCCTGGGGGACAGAGGGAGCTGCTGGCAGTGGTCTGCTGGGAGCAGAGAGTCTGATCAACTGCTGGGGAGACTCTGGGGTCTGTGTGTATGTATGCATGTGCACATGCGTGTGCCTATGCATGTGCCTATCTATGGACAGACTCACTGTCAGTTGGACCTGTGGGCATCCAGGAGTTGCAGAGCTTTGTCCCTACTGGGCTTCCAGATTTGGTGGCTCCTAACAATTTCTATTTCTGTCAACAACTTTATTCCAGTAAGTGCTCCAGCCACAGGGCTGATGACTTTTCCCCAGACCAAAACTCTGTATATTTCCTACATTTGAAAACTAGTAAGCCTGTTTGTTCTAATGAGTATTTAGACCCTAAGGCTTAAACAGTTACCACTTAATTGTGATATTTTCTTTGCCTTGTTGTTTCTGTAAGGAGCCTATTCTTGGCACACTGCCTGTTCTTGAGACCTAGCAATTAGGCTGTAATTCTTGAAATATTAGACAGCCTTGATTTATTTTAATGGTTCCTACTTTAGGACAGATACATTTATTTTAAGTAATGAAAACTACTCTTCCCTTATTCTGTGCCAGAGAACAAATTTTCATTTTATATATTCTCCTTCAATACCAACCTTCAATGCACTGAAATCTACTTTCATTAAATCAGGTACAACATTTTATAAAATCCCAGATCCATCCCACATACAGCTAATTGCTTAAGCATTGTTGGATTCTTGTTGCCATAGCAACTACTGCCTATATGGAAATTATTTTCCACTTGTGATCCAAGGACCCCCTGGATGCCTGGTCAGCTCTTGAAAGGTCTGACAACTAAGAAAATCAAGGTTATTGTCTGCAGGTTTGAATAAAATAAAACTAAGTTCACAACTGTATTAGAAGAGCCATGATAATAAGTCAAAAAACTGGTGGGTGAGGATCAATAAAATGTTTCACAGTCAGTCAATAGGGGAGGGTAGATAAAAAAGGCAACTCAGCCCACCATCTGAATCACTGTCTGGAGGCATCTGTTACTTTCCATCAATGATTAAGTGAACTTTGTGTGAGGAGATTTCTGATGAAGATATCTCAACACAGCATCTAAAGTTAGGTGTGCTGAATCATCTTCTACACTTCTGTGAGGATTTTGTGATACTCCCTAATTAACTCAGATAAAATCAGTTTCTTAAAATACTTTCCACAATTGAAAAAGGGATGGGTCTTCCCTTTGTTATACTCAGTAAGGGTAAACAAGGGGTATGTATGATATAGCTGAACTCAAATATCTTGATTCTCTTAATTATATCACAATGAAGATGGAAAAAAAGCACATTTCAACTTTATTTTCCAGAATCAGTTTGCTTTGGGGGAAAATGATGTATTCATATGGCATTAGTGTATGGGTTTCGTTCATTCTTTCCTGTAGTGGTCAGTAGCCTGGATTGTGATGCAGCTTGAGACTAAGGAATATAAATAACACAAATATATGGCATTTGTTATTTTTCAGCACTGAGAACAATTTTTGTGATCTGTATCTGTCATTTTATGACATGTTTACTACCTGAAATATTTAATAACATGATCCTAATAAATACTCTTTTAAATAGTTAATTTGTTTTATGTAAACAATGCTTTGAGGCTCATTATAATGAAACAAATGAAGAACACTACACAATCTTAATGACACATAAGATAAGAATGCCTGCAGCAGGTTGTTTAAAACTGTGTCTTTTCAACAGTTATGCAGATAATGTACTGAATAGTAAACAAACTCTGAAAATCCTAAAATGAAAGCAAATTATGGAAAATAGCAAATCAAAATAATCTTCGTGTTTAAGTAAGCATTATTTCCAGAAAGTATTATTTAAAAAGTATGATTTCAATCAATGGTGAATCTCATTTCACAAAGTAGTTTTTATACTACAAGGATTGATAAAGTTGTTGTGAATTGTCTTCCATAAACCCAGAGCACAGATCAAGTGTCTCATGCTTTTTACATGCATATATTTCCAGATCCCCACCTGGCAATTTTATGTGAGTGAACATAAATTTCATTTGAGGTCTTTGGACTTGGGATCTCAAAATCATTTGTCCCTTTTGAAATCCTTGACCCATGATTTTTCATAATGAAACAGCCTTTGGATATAAATGCATAAATATATTACATTAAAAAAAAAACAAACCAAAACAAACAAATTTAAATGTTACAAATATATGACTAGTCATAGCAACAAGTTTGGAAGAAATTGCCTTCATTGCTGCAATGTGTATGACATCTGTCTATAAAGTCATTTTCTTTGATGTACTTCTTTTCATATTCTCGGCTAAACAGAATATTTTTGTAGCCTTTTTTTCTTTTTTTCTTCTTGGAAAACTTACAATCCCTTTCAATATGACAGCTGAAGACCTTTTTTCTCTCTTAGCTGCAACGGGAAGGCTTTCGTCACCCTGTTTTGTATAAGTTGCTACTTTTTTTATAAAAAGAAAGAAAAGTGGCTAATATGTTTCTGATTTGAAAATAGACATGTTGCTAGCTGACTCTTATTCACTTTTGTAATGCTTTATTTTATATCTGGTATTACCATTTGATTTGCTAATGTTTGTATTTCTTCACATCCCCTTGAATATGTGCAGCTATAAACCTCCTTTATAAAACCCTTTACTATGATAAGATGCAAGAAGAACCTTCACAGTAGGTAAGTTCATCCATCTGATATTTCTGTTTTTCCTAGGCTTCTCTAAATCTGGATTTTACCATATCACATGACACAAGACAGTAGGGATGGAGTATGAGTGTGATTCAGTTCTTGCCAAGATTGTGAGTGAACTAGTACAGTTAAAGTAAGATGTGTATCTTACGAGCAGATGTGGCAGTATATCTAGAATCTCAAATAGAAAAGTTCTGATTCTTCAAAGTGCCACTTTTGGAGCTGTAAAAAAGACATGATTTTCTCTATATAAATAGCCTTTTTCAAAACCTTAATAAACACAAGTATTCCTTGTAGTCTTGGTTTTCCCACAGTTGCCAAACTATTTTGAAAATGAAGGGCAACAGTGCATTGCTTTTCAATGTAATGAAGTGTATATTGCTGTTGTGAGGAAACTTGAAAGTGATGTAAATACAACCCTAACATATTTCTTTCCCAATTTTACTTTCTTTTGATTATTAAAATGCTCCCTAAAATTGTTTAAATTTAGGAAAAAAAAAAAACAAAACAAAACTACCAGAAAAGCTCTGAGTAGCCGTAAAATTGGAAAAAATCTCCACTTTTGTCCATGTCAAGTATTATTCGCACACTTGGCTAAACTAGAAGCAGGGTTTTTTAACTAAAATTTAAAATATCTCTAAGAATCTCATCTGGTGCATGAAGAAGCAAAAGGACTACAAAGACCTCTTGAAATTCAGATACCAAAAGACTAATATGAGAGTATAAATATTTTATCACTTTCTTCTACTAGTCTTTCTTTGTGTTTGACAAGTCTGTGTGCCATGTAATAACTAAATTTAGCAGAGTTTTACCACGAGAGGGCAGGAATGCTCATCAAACAGGTTTACCATCGGTTGTTTCACCACTTCTTTGCCAGAAGGGTGACCCAATGTGCTTTCTCTCTGTTAGTATTTAGTGTTTAAGCATGTACCCCAAGCACTTAACAACATGACAAAATGCTTTGACCCAACAGAATGACCTGTCATTAGTATGGCTGATTAATCCCTCTAGATGGTCATGGGGCTCAGGAGCACAGCAGAACTGCAGCTGTGTAAGGCCCAGAGCAAAATCAGAGCTCGCTGATTTGGGTTGGCAAAGGGAAACAGCTGTGCCAAGGCATCAGTCAGGCTTGCCAAGGTAGGCTGATGGGTTAGACAGAGGTGAATCAGTGCCTGCTTTTCTTCCTTATAGTGTGTAACAGGATCAAGAAGGAAGACCTTTAGAGAGCTTTTTTATAATTGTTATTCAACATTAGCAGCACTGGCTTACTCATGAACATTATTTAAGCTTTTCTGTAAGTGAAACTAATTTTAATCAGAGCGTGACAGTAGCCAGATCTGAACAGTAGAAGACTGTACTGGACAGAACACTGCATAGAAAAGTTCCAGTCTATTATTAAAGTGAAACAGATTGGTGTGGAAAGTCCTGGTTAACTCATAAACAATTTATAAACTGAAGCATTTAGCAGAGCTTGATTAAAGGTTTAAATTCTTGTAACTGTTTGCCAATAAAATACAGCATTTCACTGTTCCCAAAACCATGTTTTGGAAAAAAAAAAAAAAAATCCACTGTGAGGCCACTCAGGCTTGTAAGATTTTAATCAGCTAAAATTAAGTTCAGTAACATACATGAAAATATCCCTTCCCTTGCTTGTTTTGCTGTCATGTTAGGTAGTCTCTTTTTTAAAATGGTGAAGTTTTTCACCATGAAGCAAATAGTTATGGAGCTGTGACAGTGACTGGATAAACTATACTCAATGGGAACAAAGACAAATTGAAAAGTAACCTTTCTCTGGCCATAACAATAGCCTTACTCTAGTAATAAAAAAAAAGATTTATAGAAGTTATTTTCCATTAGCTATGCCAACTAAATTATGCTTTTACCATGTTACCATGCCCTCCTCCAGAAAAGGAGTGTTCAACAAAATTATCAGTTGTTCAAATCTAAAGATTCTTTGTTTCTTTTACCGTTGAGATGAAGAGCGGTTTCCCCAGCCTTAAAGCAGAAAAAGGCATTGCCTTCCTATCGTGTGGCTTGACTGTCTCCTATAAGACACTCTTGACTTAGAGGGTTATATACCTGCTAGGAGACCTATATTCTCAGTGTCATTTTACAAATCTCTGTTTCCCGGAGACTTCCAAGAGCCATGGTGCAACAGCATGCTACCAGGGTGAGTAGGTAGAAAAGTAGGAAAACCTATGAGGTCTTCTCATTTAATGATTTGGGATTTATTTCTTTGGGCTTTTAAAACAGCCCTAACGTGTTTCAAAGGCCTGGCAACACACAGGGGTGTTTCAGCCCAGACTAAGCAAGAGACAGCCACCTGAATTTTTGCTGAAAAAGCGAAGGGTGTAACTGAACAGCATGGAAATAGGCAAATGGTATAAGACTAAAAAGCCTCTGCTTTTTGTATTATCTAGATTAAGAGAGAAATCAATATAAGTCATGGCTTCTACAGGAGCTATGCAATCACTGCAATCTTCCCATAACTTTTTCCTGTGAGACTTTGAAGCTATAAAGGATCTTCTTTAAGATGTCCAGTATTCATCTGCATGAGAATATCCCCCATGAACATTCCAAAGAAATGGTGACCAGAGTGTCTTGCCCAGGGCTTCATAGATTTACACATGTGGAAAACCTGTGTCATGCCTTGGTCAAGAAACAGAAGGAATGATTTTCTTTGCTATTGTATTTTCTGTGGTATGAGAATATAATGGGTGCAGTGCTTAGGTCTGGGTGAATCTTGTGATTTTGTTCTTGCTTTTTTTAGTTTCTACTGTGGATTTATAGCAAAGAAATGCCAAAGAAAATTTAGGTTATTATTCTTCATTTTCTTTTTCTTTCATTTCAAGTGGTACACTGCACAAGCAAGTGAAAATAGATGATTTTTGTTCTGGCATTTCCTTTTCTGTTACACTTTGAACAATGACATTTTGGATATATTTATGGGCTTGTCTTTGAACCATTATTTACATAATTAATCTAGTCACCTCTACATTCCCGATGCTTGTAGAAATCACTTCTTAATTTGTCATTCAGTGTCTTTCTCGTTAAGCACAATCCTAGGGAGATCAAATAGGATTTCAGAGGATGAAAACTCTCCAGCAGACAATCACCAGGCATTACCTTATACAGGGAGCAGAGCCTACAAAGAGCTATCTTGTCACATAGGGCCACATACTGGTAATGTCACTAAAAGTCTTATTCACTTTTAGATCAACAGAGACACCAGGTATTTTAGGGAAATTTTTGTAACAGCAATTACTACTCAGAATAACTTCCCACAAGAACCTCATCCCTATCCTTTTGCTAATCTTATAGTCTACAAAAACATGCTGTAAGATTAAGAAATTTAACATTTTCTATGCAGCGTTCTGCTCCTTGAAGAAAAATTAGACTTCTTTCTAAAATTACAGCAACTTAACAGTAAAACTAAAGGAATTACAGAAAGCATTTGAAGAAATGTCCAAGTTTGCTCTTTTAAGTACTAGGAGTTTAGATTCAGGCTTTTTATCTCACCTGAATAGGGCTAGCCCAGTATGGCCTATGAGGATATTTATAAAGTGGTAGATTTAGGAATGCTTTTAAATTCACAGCTGCAGAGATGTACATTAAACACCTCTCAGTCCGCTATCAAAGCAAAGCCTGAGCAGGCCTCTGTGTTAAGAAGTTACAGCTGATGATTGTGATCAATTTAAAGTAATCTGAGTTGAAACTTTATTGAAGAAAATGCTATTTAATCTTGCTATACAGAGGTTCAGGGGTGCTCAGAGCAGAGGAGGGAGTGCCTAGTAGAGAAGAGACAGCATGATGGCATTCTTCTTTCAGGATTGCACCAGGCTTAAGTTCATTTGCAATATTTATTAACCTACAACCTGAGAAACCAGTTGAATTGGTTTGTTTTGTATTGTTGTGGGGTTTTTTAACTGGAATGTGTTTAACTGTAGTTTTGAATAAATTATGTTGTTTTAATAGTTGAATTTGTTATTGAATTTACATTTAATAAAAAAATGGAACTTCCTAAAAATATTAGCTCCTCATGTATAATTTCAGTTTGAAGCTTTCAGATCAAAATGTGTATAACAATGCACTATGTAAGGCTATGTGTGTCTTATCTCACTGTTTTTCCAATGATTCTCTTGTTTTTCTGAGTCAATGTTGAGCTGATGTTTTCTGAGATTTATGATCCACCATGACTTTTAGATCTAGGTCTTACATAATCAAATGTTATGCTTCTTTATTATGTAGTTAGGAATATATTTTCCTTCTGCATTATAGTATACTTACCTACTATTTTTAATATTTTGATGAGATTTTTTAATGACTTTGCAGTCACAGGTTTTTAGCAGAATTTTATAATGTACCTAGAGATAAACATTTTTGAGAATAGTGGCACAAAGTGGGTGTTCTCTATTTATTTGCCTAGTATATTTTAAGTGAGAGGTTTGTAAGAACTAGTTTTCTTTTACAAAAATTGAATAAATATTCCCTGTTGTATGCTATAATTTTTTCCGTCTGTAACTTCAACTTTATTTTATTTTTTATTGGTTAGTTTGCATGGAATTTACTCTTCTCAGTATCCCTTTTAAGAGATGGAAGTTTATCTTCCCTTGCTCTTTGGGCACTGACACCAAGGCATGTTATAGGCTTACAAAAGTCACTAATTAGAACAGGAGCTAGTGAATGGTGGGAATGCCCAGTCAGAAGTGAGGTAAAGAAAAAGAAGTGTGACAGGAGTAGGCTTTTCCACTCTTGAAGCTACAAGTTGTCAGATTGGGTCTCATGTTTCACAAATTGTACTGTGATCTGCCAGCCAGGAGGGTCGACTGAGTCCTGGGGGGCATCAGGCAAACATCACCAGCACTTTGAGGGAGGTGATTGTTCTTCTCTGCTCTGCACTGGTGTGGTCTCCGCTTGAATACTGGGGGCAGTTTTGGGCACCAGAATACAAGAAAGATATTAAGCTATTGGAGAACATCCAAAGGAGGCAAATGAAGATGGTGAAGGGCCTTGACGGAAAGCTGTATGAACAGGTCCGAGTTCACTTGATCTTATTCATCTTGGAGAAGAGGAGACTGGGTAGAGGCCTCATCAAAGCCTACAACTTCCTCATGTGGGGAAGAGGAGGGAAAGACTGGTCTCTTCTCAGTGGCAGGACCCAAGGGAACAGCCTGAAGTTGTGTCAGGGAAAGTTTTGGTTGGATATTAGAAAAGGTTCTTCACTCAGAGGGTGGTTGGGCATTGAAACAGGCTCCCCAGAGAAGTGATCACAGCACCAAACCAGACAGAGTTCAAGAAATGTTAGGGTGATATTCTCAGGCACATGATGTGACTCTTGGGAACAGTCCTGTGCAGGGCCAGGAGCTGGACTTGATGATCCTTGTGAGTCCCTTTTAACTTAGCATATTTTGTGATTCTTTGCTCTCTAGAAATCATCCCTCTGACAATGTACAGCCATGCAAATAATTCTAGATATTCTTTCTACATTGACCTTCCTGCATTTGATGATCTAAGGGACTTCTGTCAGTTTTCCTTATTCTGATTGTGGACCAGAGAGATAAAGTCACAAATTAAAATGCATTAAGATTTATAAAGGAAGGGCCTGCTGCCATTTTCTAGTAGCAAAAAGAGACTCCAGCTGCCACTTCTCAAGTAACATAAAGGTCATTCTGTCCCTCAGAAGATCCCTAAACACCTGTACACTAAAGAATGGGGTGGCATGAAGGCACCTCAGCTGGACATCAGTAAACCAGGAACAGGTTGGAAATGTGGTGATCCCTTTGACCTGTGACAGCTATCCATCAAGAAACAATAGATATCCACCCAAATACAGCATTTCTGACTAAAGTAATTCAAAACTCTGCCTAAACCTAAATAAATAATATATGAAAAGGTTAAAAATGAGGAGAAATTGGGAGAAGTTTTCCACCACACTGCTAGGACACCTGAGGAGCTGAATCTCCCTTCTAATTGCTTGCTTTAGAAACTGATTGTGTTAATTGCTTGCTTTAGAAACTAGAACTTGGTTTTGCTTCATAATATTTTTAGCCGACTGTTTTGCTTTAGAGCTTGTGCTTATGCTTTGTCTTATACCCTATCATAGACTACCACAAACCCTCATTTGTCAAAATTTGAATTAATAAAAGTTGTTATTTTATAACTGTTAGAGGCATCCTACTTTGTTTTTTCTTGCAGTCGTTATTTGGCTTTCTGGCTTCTCTTGCACTTAAAAAAAGTAAAAATACTGATATTGATCATTGTTAAGTGGAAATCCTTTCACTAGTGCTATGCATTAGCAAATGAACAACAATGGATTTATTTCTCATTGCCTTTTCTTTTCTAACCTTTCCTTCTGATTCTTGCATAGAGCTTGGTTTCTTTTAGCTTCATATGGCTTCAGAGATGTTGAAGGGAGTCCTCACAAAATAGAAGAAGGTGGCAACAAGGCCCAGGCACAAAATGGCTGAGGACCATTGCACAGTACTGTTTTTTTTTATTCTGTAGAAATGCATTCAACCCTCAAAATGGGGTTCACTTAAAAATGGCAGAATTGCTGAAAGGAGTTCGTGTGGAAGTGTGACATAGTCATGACTATTTTTTACCTTGACAGGAGTGTTAGAGTGATTCTGTTATAAAGGTGCGAACAATTTTCCTCCACAGCAGAATAACAGGGAAGGCCTGCTGAGGGTCCCCTCTCTGTCGTCTCAGGTCTCCACCTCAAAGGGCAGTTCTGATTCATGAATGTGTTGGTGAAGGTTCCTCACATACAGGGCACTGATAGACTGGGAAGTATCCTGGTTTAAGACAATATTAAATTTATCAGTGGACAAGAGACATATAGGGAAGGCAACAATTTATTGCATATATATATGGGGGGAATCTGAGTATGGATGGATATAATTGCCCTGTTTTGGCCAGCAGGAGGCGCTGTGGGTCCCGCTGGAACACGAAGGGTGCAGTTACTCTATTAAGGCCAGGAGAGGGCGCTGCGTGCCAGTTGGGAGGGGGTCCGGGGAACACACACACGCGCACGCGCACACACACACACACACACACACACACGTGTAAGCTGAGAAGGGAAGAAAAAACAAATGGAGGGGCGCTGTGCTCCCGGACAAAAAGCCCCCCCGCCCTTGTTGTGGGAAAGGCCAGCAGCGCCTACAAACCAGAATCTCTGTGGAAAAGGCTGCAGTGTCTCAGAAGTGGTGCGTCTGTGAAGAGGTTCTCCTAAGGGGTCTTCTCAGGTAGAAAAAAAAAAGCAGTGGCAACCTTAGGAAAATCTGTGAGGAGACGTAGGAGACAGAGTTAGTCCTCTGGCAGGGCTGAGTAGGGGCACCCTGTTTCCAGCTGCAGAGTCCAGGAAAAGAGAGGGAGCGCTGCTTCCCACAGGTTTTTATAGTCCCAGTCCCTTCCCAGAGAAACTTGCGGGGCGCGAGGGGCTGATGGGAAACCCAGGCAGAGGTAACCTTGGCAACCTGGCCACTCCAGAGGTCCCACCCCCCTTCCCAGCTTAACCAAAACTGAGCACGGGAAAGGAGTTATTTTTTCTTTGTCTTCCCCTCCAATCTAAGCCAAACCACTACAGGGGGCATTAAAGAGTTTCAATTTCCCAGGGACTCTAACAATCAAACAAATTACTAAGGGTTGAGGGAATCTCCCCTTTCAAAGGACCTCTTTTTGTGACACTGATACATTCAAAAATACTTTTTCTACAGCTCTTTTTCATTTAGCAATCTGCTCCTCAAACCTATTTCTGTTTTCCCCTATTATGATTTTTAATTTAAGTTGCCATATGGTAAGTGATTTACCCTACTTCCTTGAAAGGCTATTTTTTTTTTTATTTCTGAAAGCTTTTTTCCTCTTCTGCTTATAAATACTATTTCTCAGTAATGTTTTTAGAATATTTTTGCGTATAACATATAAACTAATATTTCTAATGAACTGGAGACTTGAACCAGTTTCTTCCTTGCTTGTATTTTACTGAGTGGAATATTTACATAAAAAAATATCATCACATCACAAACTAAACTAATTTATAAAATCAGCAGAGTGCTTGATAGATAAAATAGTTAATCAAAATTCACTATCAATTTTTGTTTATTTGTTCTTTCCTAGCAAGGATCCTTAACCCATTTCTACCTACAAGACTCAATCTTTCTATGTCTTCCCTTCTCTGTTTCAGAACAACTTACAGAAAATCTGTCTAAAAGCCACAAAGTCACTTGAAGTTGCAGATAGCATTTTAGGAACACAAATAGTTTGGTGTAAAAAAAAAATACCCTTCTATTATATTAAAGTGAGTGTCTGTATATCCTTCAAGTAAATTTTTTAGAAAATTTCAGGAGATACTACTCCAAAAATATTTACTGAGATCTGAGTAGTGACTTTTCTAGGTATCCCAGACCAACCAGTCTGTGAGGGTGGAAACTGCATGAGTTGCTCTTTCTTCCCCGCTGTCTGGGTTTTTGTCTGATGGAGTTCTAATTGGGACCACACACAGGATTGTGAAGAGGTCAGCATGAAGGAGATTTCGGTATTTCCAGGATAGAAGTGCCAGACGAAGTCATTTGAACTCAGTTTTGCAGATTAGCAAGAAAAATATTTCTATCGTTTTCATAAAAACTCAAGCTTCTCGATACTTTATTGGAACCTATCTTTTTGTAATACCCGAGCTTTTCACAACTTTTAACATCTTCTCAGATTTAAAAATAAGTCATATATTTCAGTATATATAATGTAAAAATGTGTGCCAAATATTTGCAGAATGAGTCATGGCAACATTAAAGAGACTACATACAGAAATATGATCTTGAAACAATTCCCTTCAAATTATGTCTGTTCCTGAAAGAATAACCTCCACATACACCCTGTTTTTTTCTACTGAGAACTTCATGTCCACAGAGCTATGGATTCTGTAGTTTTGCCCTATTTTCTCTGCTTATATGGTAAGCCTACAGGTTAGACTGTTTAACCGAGGAATGAAATAAAGGTAGTTATGAGAAAAGTCTTAAGTAGTTCCTGCATTTGAACTTGTAGATGGAAAAGATGAATATCCTAACTTTTCTTAGCTTCTATATAACATTCAGCTTCAGACTGCATGAAATATTCAAGTGCTGTTATCTCACTTAACAAATACTTGAGAGAGTAGACACCTTTCTAAACAAACACCTTTCTAAAGAGACAGTCACAGAAACAGAGCTATCACAAGGCCTGGATCAAGGAAGACGATGATGTTTTTAAGTCAGACTTTGAATTTAATAACTTAAAACTGAGATCTTGAAAGCTCCTGCTTAATCACTGGAGGTATTCAGACTCTATCAGCACCTTATTTCTCATTAGTGCGTTTCCTCAGATGCCTGAATTTTAGGTCTGCAAAGCCTTAAAAGTAAATTGATGTTGACATGAGTGACCATCGCTTGGCTTCTGTCTCAAGTTTCATCAACAGCAGCAAGCTTGGTACCCCTGTTCATTTCCACTGGTTACCTCAACTTGAAAGGCATTCTCTCAACACACTTGCCAGCATGAAAAGGGAGATGTAGGAGAGAGATGAGGCTCATAGCCAAATAGAATGATAAGCTTTCAATGAGAGCCTAAACCCTCTTTGGATGTGGGCCTATACAGTTCGCCGTCAGCATTGCAAGATCTGTGATCATGAGAGAAGTTGAATCCTACTTTCTTCCCCCTAGGTAAATTCTTTAATCATAGAACTATGATTGCAGTTGCCTATAGGCTTATCTTTCTTTTGAGTGAAAGCCTGTAAAGACTTTGGAAGAAATATTACATCCGTTACTCAGTGCTGAACTTCAAGAACTGAATGAAAGAATCTGCAAAGAATAAAAGAATTCATAGAGAGATAAAAAAATACAGTACAGAAGTTTATGGGGCAATGAAAATTCAGATCAGATATTAGGAAAAACCTCATGGTAGAAACTATGAGGAAGAACTGAAAGAGAGGCTGTGGAAGTCTCTGTAAGGTACTCCTGTGTTTTTGAGAATGACAGGAATATTGCAGATTCTGAGCTGAATACCTAGATATAACTTCTTCACTCCTTTATCTTCTGAGGAATAAATAACAAAGTGGTTTCTTCCTGTTTTGTGCTACTCTAAACATTTCTGAAATATATTGAGAAATATGAACTTCAGACCTATATATTAATTTTTTTCTTAATTTTCTCTCATAAATCTAAAATCAAAATTGGCTACAAAGGTCAGGACCAACACATTACTTAAATTTATGTACTGAATAAGCCTACAAGAGAAGATCGATTTCTCGATTAAGGCAATTAAAAACAAACATCACAAAGGGCTTTACTGAAGCCAGAAAGACGGAGTGTAAACAAATGTAACACCACATAACTGCAGGAGACTTCAACACCTTAACATACGCTTGAGCAATGCTCATGTTACCTTGTTAAACTGGAAAAAAAAATACTTAAAAAAAATGCTATAAAATCCTAACCATAGGACCTGCTGCTCCATGTGCAGTCGTGTACGGTAACATGAGCTATATGGAGAGGAACCATGTGATAACATACTTTGGCTCACAAGCTGTGCAAGCCTTTGGTGTGGGAAGGAGGTTTTGCTGAGTGTTGAGAAAGAGCGAAGAGACTCAGAAGCTCCATAATGCGGTATCTGTGCAGAGAAAGGGCCTCCTGAGGAAACGTGTCTGGAGAACCAGTAGAGACCACAGCAGACTTTAAGGACTCCTTAAAGTCTCTCCGTCATGAAGCCAAAAGATGCCCTGAGGTAAATCTAGCAGCAGGATAAGAACAAAAGTGAAAAAGCCCCAACATATACCTCTGGGAAAGAGCAGCCTCGTTTTATCCTGTCACAGCTGAGGTGGCCGGCAAGGCCAGATGAAACCATGCTGTGGCTGTGGCTACCCAAGGTTCGATAAGAGAACAGAAACCTCTTCCTCCTCTGGTGTTTTCACAGGCATTGCAGGGAATGAGGCTTTCCCTGGTCTTACTGGGTAGATGGCCTGGTGTCTGGTCTAGTGGCCAAGTACTGCACTTTCTGTAGCCCCTCCCCTTCAAGATCCTCACCCTTCAAGCAGCAGGGTGGCAAATTAGGGAGAGAAAAATGCCAGGTATTCCTCAATAGCACAGCAAAATGTCAGAGCAAAAGCCCCCTGGTTTCCTTTGGATGCCTATCTCTCTTCACACAGGCACATATACACATGTACATAGATTTACAGAATCAATGAGAAAAAAGTACTTCAAAAAATTAAAATTACTTTTTAATGATCTCTTCTGGCTCATTTAGAAACTGTGGAAAAATCACAGCTTGTGTACCCACACCGTATAAATGCTCAGAGCATATAAATGGTCAGAAACTTTGACCCAGTCTGTGTGTAAAATTTGTGCTGCTGTTGCAGTACTGGTAAATGATCTGATGTTCTGTTTCCCACTGTTAAGAAGCTCTAATGCTGGCACTGTTATACTGATAAAAAGATTTTACACCTCTTACAGCAACTTTTCTCAAGTACCTCTGCTCCTTTCTACCATGGTGAAACCCAGCTTTGCTTGCTCTACAGTGAATTTACTTGACTGAAGTTAACATTTCAGTGATGTAAATCCCAAATAAAGTATTTTTCTCACAACCCCAGGCTAAGCATTGCCCCAAATCACATAGGGAAATGCATATTTAGGATATTCACTACAAGCGAAAATCAATTATGTTACAATATAACTGTGCCTAAGCTATGTGCTGTAGACTCCTTTTGCTTTGGCTAAGACCCGAAAGAAGCAGAGATGTGTCCACTCCTGACCAAAGGCTTTGCTGAGAAGCCCCTATATAAACATTTTTGCTTCAACAAAACTGTATTTTTACAAGGATAGCTGCTTCACTGTGGTTATAGTGTGAGTTTATAAATTTGAGCTTTGCCTGTAACATTGCATACAAACCAGAGGTGCTTTATCAGTAAAAATCTATGAATCCTTTGCTGCTGAAATATTTCTATGGTAAGTATGTTAGGAGGCTTCCTGTGTTCAGTCACGCTGACCTACTTAGAGGGGTACAGCTCTGTGTTCCTGTGTGCAGGTGCTGAAAGTTGTCACATCTATGCTTATGTGCACCATAGTCACGGAGGCATGGATCTCCTTAAGTATTTCAGAGCTCATCTTCTTCTTCGGTTGCCTCTATTAAAGTAACAGCAACATCTTCAAAATGATCAGCCAGCTGCCACTGAGGCTGGTGGGTGTCAGTTGTCTGCAGGGGCTCAGTATGTGCAGATCCAACTAAAGCAAGGCAAAACTGCTCCTTGTTGTAGATTGCTGAACCTGACATTGGATCTAATTTGCATCTCTTTTAGCAGCAGTGTGGGATCAGCACACTCCTCATCTCTTCTCACACTTCAGTAATTTATTTTTGTCCTTGTATTGCTTCTTCAAGTGTGTTGGCACAGATGCAAGGGTACTGAACTGAACCTGGAAACCAGGACAAATGAAAATAATCTTTTACTCAATGTTCCCTTTTTTTTTTTGCTTCCTTTCCTGCTGGAAGCCATGAGACAAGGGCCGTGTGTCCAGCAGACATATCTCAA
>VYZS01057352.1:0-55298 GCA_013400695.1 Neodrepanis coruscans | reverse complement strand
CTTTTCTGCTTCTCATACTGCCACAGTGGTGAAAAAGTGGGGGGGTTCATGGGATGTTGGGAGGAAACACAACTGGGATAGGTGACCCAAACTGACCAAAGGAATATTCCATACCATATGACATCATGCTCTATAGTCTATATAGCAGGGGAAGAAGGAGGAAAAGGGGGACATCTGGAGCGATGGTGTTTGTCTTCCCAAGTAACTGTTGCACAAGATGGAACCCTGCTCTCCTGGAGAAGGCTGAATACCTGCCTACCCATGGGAGACAGTGAATTAATTCCTTAATTTACTTTGGTTGTGCACATGGCTTTTGCTTTCCCTAATTAACTGTCTTTTTGTCAACCCAGGAATTTTCTAGCTTTTACCCTTTGACTCCCTCCCCAGTCCTCCTAGTGGAAGAGTGAGCAAGCGGCTGCATGGGGCTTGATGGCTGGCTGGGGTTAAACTATAACACAGAGCCAAGGAAAATCACAATTTTCACCACTGCCACCCACAGCAATGTTATAGATTGGACCTTGAAAAGCCCTCAAATTTACATTCATTTTTTCTCTTCAAAAGTAAGAATGCATCTCAAACTGAAGCTAGAAATGAAGCTGCAGCTTCATTGCCATTGCCTCTTCTGACTGTTGACAGCCTCATTGTTTAGCAAATCCCCCAAGCAGGGCCCAGCCCCCCAATCCAACCAGGGCTGACTTGAGCTCTCGGGCTCTGCTCATTTCTCCCCATCTCATACCCCACTGCAGTCTCCTGTTAGCCTATTCCTTCTTCCTTGGGTATAGTAGATCCCAATTTAAACTTTATACTCTAGAGTAATTACGGGACTTGAGCAGAATAGCCTGTGGAGAGTTGCTGAATTGACAATCACTTTCCTTTCCCATTGTGAGAGAAGATCATCAAGCACTTAGAAAGCAGCTAATACTGGACTTCTCTCTGCCTCCCCATCCTACCAGTCCCTTCAAGGTAACACATATGGACCACTATTCCTGTTGATTCTCCTATGAATACATCAGAAATGAGCAGCATATGAAGAAGTATCAGCTAGGATCCTCCTGAAATTCACTTGACAGCCAGGGGCACACTGGTCTCCCATTTCAATACTGGAGAGGCACAATATGCAGAAATGGAGTTATGCACATCAAACAGAAGTGTTAAATTTGGAATGTAGCTGTACAAATCAAGATGAGGGATGTATGCACAACTCTGGCACACAGCAAGGTGCATATCAAGCTACAAATTTCAACCTAAAGGCCAAAAGAAACTGTCTGGGGTTGCACTGCTATTCCTTTTTCACCACTTCTTGCTTCTCCCCAACCTATACACTTACTCTCTTATCAGCTTTGAGCTTGTTACATCAAGAACTTATTCCACCCTCCTCCAGTCTAATGACAGTGCATCAGAGAATGTCAAAATCCTGTATTAGGCTTTATTCTTTTATATAAACATTAACATTTCTCAAACAGATTAGTTAAAAATACAGATTTAAACAAGAATTTTTGCAATTGCAATGAGTTATAAAAAACAACAGATTATTTTACAGATTGTTACAAGTGCTTTACAAAGGTGCAGAGTGAAGGCCAGTGGCAGGGGACCAACCTCAAGTGCAAAATGGACACGATACCCTTACCACGGGCATAGCGCTCAGATACACAGCCAAAAAAAAAAACAAACAACCCAAAAAACAGACAAACAAAAAAACCCCGAGCCATGTGAACCTATGCTCTTGGGATGCTCACCAGGCAAGCAAACATGATCCCTATGACAGAGAAGACTCATGAGACCAAGCTACCGGGATACTTAAGGTTACATCTCTGAGATCAGCCATAAGATGTTGTTTCTTGGAAAATAAGGAACATGTTTTACAACAGTGTATTTCTCTTCTGTCAGACAAAATATTGCTGTAAATTTTAGAATACTTATGAATATGGATACTTAAAAACTTGGGGCAGAAATCCAGTGTGGACCTCACAACGCCCAAGGTGAAGAAAGGATACAAGACCCAAGTGTCCTTCTAAAGCAGTTGGCACTCCTCATACAGGAGGGACCTCCATAACCCATTATCATCCCTAAAACCTTGAGCAAGTACCTTGGATAGACTTTGGCAAAAGGAAGACGATGCAAGTGAATGTGATTACACTCAATATTCCTGTAGCCTATGATCTGAGAGTTGTACAGCCCTACAGCTTACACAACGCTCACATGTCACTAAATGCTGTGTATCCTCTCTCTTTGGCCAATATATCTTCACACCCAACCTGGAGTATATATCACATGCTTCAGATTCTTGGAAACTTTTGAGAGCCTTCCACCACACCTACCTTGCCTTCCTACCTGTCTTCCTTCTATTCCACCCCTAAAGATAAAATCTATGCCCTGATCTGTTCTGAACTAAAGTTTTCCAGCTGTTAGCAAATCAAAGGTAAATTGAACAGTATGAGAACCACAAGATAAAACTGTGATGCATTATATTAAAAAAAAGTCCACTACTTCATGCCTGACATCTTTCTGATGTATAAATGTTCCCTACCCAGAGGACCTCCCTGTTACACAAAGGGCACTACACATTAGAGGAAATCCTTTTTCCAAAGGAGGGCCAGAATAACAGGCTGCTCTAGAGATGAAGTCTCATAATAAAGAAATAAAAGCTACTTCTCTTGGAATCATTGTAGAGGGCAGCACATTCAAGAGATTTTACTTACAGGAAACCCAGTGAAACCCCTAGAACATCCACACTGACTTCCCTGAGCTCCTCAGATCCAGGTACACTGGGGACCCTGCAGAAGCCTTTTGAGTTGCGTTACTCTCAGTAGAGAGCTTTTGGCAAGTTCCTGCAAATTGATTTTCTTAATCAGCGAGAAGAGGATCAAAGGGCAAACCCTCAGCATATGCTCAGAGAACAGAAAGACTCTGAAGAAAGAGGAGTTGGGGGGGAGGGGGAAAGGTCTTCATTTCTACCGTTTTTGAATGTTTCACGTTATTCCTTTGGGGTATGGGCACTACATCAAAACCAACCCCTCCATCTGATCTACCCCAGCTGCCTCCTGCATAGTCTCATGACAACACTGAAACCCCAGGCTCATCACTCCCTGCATGCCTAGCCCAGGGTTCAGTGCTTTGGATAGGGGAGGCTGGCTTCTTGTTAGCAAAGGCTGGGAGATGGAATTATGTCAGCATGTCAGCACCCTGGGAGCATGCAGTCACTCATGCACATCCCAGATTTCTGAGAGCAGAGGAGGGAGTTTCTTGTCCTGCAGCCGAAGAGCAAACACCTGTTCAGAGTGGACACTGCTTAATGTCCGAAGACTGACCAGCTTCATTAACATCCGTGGAAACATCAGGCGGTCCTGCAGAATCAGGAAAATAGACAGCTGTCAGTAAAACATTAATCACACTAAAATTTTATTTAAATAAAAAAACCCCAAACCACAACAGATGATGCACTATAACCACAATCCGGACTTCCTCTAAATCCAGTGTTCTCCAGGAGGCTTCAGTGTAGAAGAACACAAACAGTATACCATGTCCCTAAACTTCAGACTTTCCAAACTATGGAACATGATACAGGACAACAGGGTGCGACAGGTCACAAATCCTGCATTTACAGCTGCTATCAAAGAGCCACAGAAGGGACAAGCATGACAGTACAGGCAGAAAGAGACCTGTTACAGAGAGTACTGCAGGAACTGTGTCTGCATAAATGCAAAATCAGCTCTCACCGTTGCTGGAGAGGGCAGGTCAGGCACTTACATTTGGTCTGTTGATACAAATGTAAGAATGAAGGGCTTCCACGTAAGTGTGCTGCAGCCTCTCCACCAAGGACTGGTCCTGCACGTTCGGTCGGTCTGCCAAAAAGCAGGTTAGAAGTAAGCCCCAGACAGCTTCACTGGACTTAACATCCCTGCCTAATCTCACTCCTTCATATGGTCTCTTCCCAAAACCTCATCTGGCATTCACCCAGCACAGCTCGGACATATATCCCTGACTGTAGCAGCTATGTCAGTTGTCTGTGACTGTTCTTTCTCAGTGACGTCTACTGCACATGGGGTATCCAATTTCACTCCTACAGAGGTGGAAGGGTACAGAGACCAAAAACACTTATATAGTGCTGTTTGGTCTCACCTTCCTGTCAAAGAAAAAAATGAGAAATTGTCTATTCAAGAATGAATTGGAAAGTCTCTCCAGCAGCTGAGCCAGTTAGAAAATAGGAACAATGAAAAACAGTAATTAATGGTTCAGGTCACAAGACAGAAGAGTAGAAGTGGCTTCTTGGCCAAGCTCTGTCCTGGCCCAGAGTGATATTATCTCAAGCCCAGATTATCTCCACTTGCCCACTAGATGTCACTCATGCCATGGGATTTACATCACGCTAGAGAGGTGCCAAGGACAAGGAGCAATAAAATAGCACTTTCTAAACAAGGAAGATAAATACTGGCTGATTTTTCTATACAGTTTTTCAGCAGTGGGGATTTGATTTTTTCTGAAAGCAGCAATAGAAAATTCAGAATATAATGAATAACATGCTCCCTTTATCACTAAACTCTACATATACCCTCTTACTCCTCTTCTGTTTGTGACATTCCTTAACTCCACTCTCTGCCCTCTGACTCACTACTGCTCCTCAGATCTCCCTGGCTTTTTACCTGCAGAAAAAATGTTGATGGCAATTAAAAGTGCATATTCAGCATCGTTAAGCTGTAGCTCATTCATTCCCTTTGAGAACTCAAAGATGGGGTTAATGAACTCAAACTGCAGACCTGCAACAAACAGAACAGAACAAGGTGAGGCAAGAACAATTGAATCCTATCTCTTCCCCTCCTTCTCACAGAGTAAGCTGCCAAAAACCCACTGCAGTACACCAGGGAGTGGGGAGAACAGGCAGGGAAAACACTATGTTCCAATGAAACCTCACTTTACATCTACTACTGGTGAGCACCAACAACTGTGGCTGTGGAGTGAGGTTCTAACTGTAAAATTATGCTATTTCTGGGTTTTCCTAGACCATTAAAGGCCCCACAGCACACCACTAGGCAACAGCTAAAGAAACAACACTTATAAGTCCATTAAAAAGTCAGAAGGTTAAAAGCACAGCATTTACATTTTCCACTCTCACACCATCACCTCCTTCATATCCAGAAGCCCTCATGCTTTCAAAGCAAGCTTTAATACTGTGCTCGATTCATATGATGTCTGTCTGATCTGAAAATACACAGTTCCAAGAACTCTGAACTGCCATTTCCTTCAGCTAGAAAAGCTGGGAGAGCTGAGGCAGAGCCTGACTTAGGCTTCCAACCACCTCCTTTGATATATGCGGTCGGGCAGAAATGCACTGATATTTATTGCTGTAACATACAGAGACCACTGTCAAATCACATCTTTTTGTGTTATGCAACCATGCTGAAAACCTCAGGTCTTTCCCCCAAAATAGCACCCAAGTTTCTAATATTCTGCAGTACAACTGCATAAGAAAAAGAGAAAAAATACAGAGGAAAGCTTTTTGGCTGCCTACTTTTTGCCTTCCTAATAACCTGAAAAAAAAGGCTACCAGAAAGAGTGGTTGCAAAAAAAAAAAAAGGAAGTTGTGAATAAAAGCCTCAAGTATAAACTGTTAAACAGCTACTCAAAGAATAAAAATGCAGACTTCCTGTTACTTCATCTGAAATCACAGACACTTATAGCTCCTGAAAAAATAGACTTCAGAAATCACACCACCACAGACTAACATATACTGGGGTGATAAAACATCTAAAGCTATCTGTGGGGAGATTCAGTGCACAGTGCAGACTTCATATCAAGTGAAATGTAATCACATTAATGTCATCACTAGAAACATGCATACAGATTAGCAAGGGTTATAATTGCAAAGGAGATAAGACTGAGATTCGAACTGTTATTAGCCAATACAGCTCTAAGATCACATCACATCTCTACCAGCAAGGAAGTTCACACCAGCTGCTAGCCCTAGGTGGACACTTGCTATAAGATTTTCATCATTTAAGAGTCAAAATTTTCCCAAGCAAGTTCATATCTGGAAAAAGCCATGAAATGAGCTAGTATCACATATTAAAAGCAAAAAATAAAAAAGACTTGTGGGGCTATTGGTCTAGTCCTGTTCTAAGCTTCTCATCTGACCCCACATACTATTCTTCCAGGCGTCCACACTAAAAAGGAAAATATTTAAGAACACAAGACACGGTGAAGGAAGAAACACCTGTCTAATGCACCACCTGCTTTGGCGAAGTCATCCCGATTATAGCTCAGGTCCTTAAGAAAGGTGATGCTCTCAATCTCTGGATTATAGCGCCGAGATGTCTCCAACAACATCACCTGCAACCAGAAACAGAGATACTTGATTTGAAAACAGGAAAGAACATTACAACATCAGTAATTCACAGAGTGCTGGAGCATCTCTGAAAAAAAACCTAAAAAAACTAAACAAAAACTCTCCAGTTTCTCTCAGAGTGCTTAAAAATTCCAAGATAAACTCTGCTGCATCCCTTGTGCTGCCTGCTTCTGAGAAAAGCAGAATTCCTGCTCACCACTACTGAGGCACTTGCCTCATTCTCCTCCATGACCCTTTGCCAGTATAACCTGGCACTGGAGTAATGGTCTCATAGCTGAGATCCTTCCGTCTGCCATCCCCTAAAAAAGGGAGGGAACCAATTCTCCAGGTAGGTAATTCCAAATTCTTTAATCTCTGCTATGATGCATTGTGGTGGAGCCAAACTCTCACCTCTATAGTAGATGTCTTCAATAAAGCAATCTGATCTTCCCTGGTGAGCTCCAGGAAGCCAGGTAGTTGCTTGGCAAAGTCCACAATCTCTTGCACAGAGATAATTGCAAGTTCTGTAAAGTGAGCAAAACGCTGCTGCCTTGCTTCACGGTTATTAGGGTCAGGAATCTGTGGCCATGGCTGTGGGAATGGGAAAAGACAGCATAAAGACAGATATCTATGTGTGTGTGGGGGGCAGGACAGAAAGACGAAAAGATGAATTGAACCAGGAAAGAAAATGAGACCATTTCAGGACATCATCTTTGCTGTTCTTTACAAAGCTTTAGTCCACAGATGCAATGCCTGAACTATCTCTGTTCTCCCAAATATTTTACCCAAACACTGACTCCCAAAACTTCCCTTTTTCTTATTCTGGGTACACTGGTAGAGTTATTACCGTCACTTTGAGCCTGTCTGTGAATGAGCGCTGGTTGCACTGCTGCTGAGCAGCCACAAGCTTTTTTATCATGTTCAACTGTTCCGGCGTCAGTTTGTGGGAAGGGCTTGGTGGATTTGGAGGGTTTGGACGCACTACAACTGTCCGAGCCTGATCATCTTCCTGCTTCTTCAGTTTCTTCAGTCGGATCTGTTCTTCAGACAGAACATCTAAAGCAAGAATAGCCCACGATCAATCACAGGAGCACACTGGAAACCACACTAAACACAGGATAATGCGCTGTGGGTGGAGAGATGGAGATCGCAGCTGCCTGTTTCTGGCATACCAGAGTGCACACAACACAGCAGACAGTGATATTTAGCATTTGTTTCTCCCTCTACTCCCCACTTTAAGTTGTTTCATTGCCTTTTTTCTAATCATACTATCATGCAAAGTGTCCACAAAGGGTAGAAGCTGCCCTGATGATGCCCTGCAAATATCAGAAAAACAAGTGTGACTTTCTCCATTGAGCAATTCCCTAAAATGTCATGTTATAACAGATTCCAAGAAGTACTCCTTTCACGTGCCATGGTGCCTCCACTGTATTTTGTACTATCCTGCTGTTATGTAATATTCCAGTATTGTTAATTTAATAGCTTGTGTCATTTCACTTTCCTCTTCAAACGTCAGAGCTAGTCCTGGATGGAGTTTTGAGGGTGAAGGATAATTTGCTACACAGGCCATCTGCAACAAACTGCAGAGCAGTAACACCACAAGACGAAGAGTGAAAGAACAGCTTTGTATAAAACATACCAAGGACTAACAGGTCCTTCAGGAATAGAGTTATAGGTCTTCTTCGGTCATTAAGTCAAAGGAGAATTCATCAATTTGCATGAAACATTGTTTGGAACTGAACAGATCAGAGACATCTGCTCTGTTGGTGGCTAATGGGATACCATCTGTCAGAGAAGGGGAAGCACATCTTCACAGGCTTGCCAAGCTGTGAAGAAGAATTTAAACTAAAGTCGCTCAGGAAGGGGTATGGAGTACTGCTTCCACCACAGCAGTCCCCAGTTTAGAAGGATGTGAATCCAGAGGAGGGACAGAAAGATGATCAGAGGCTGGAGCACCTCTCCTATGCAGACAGAAAAGGCTCTAGGAACACCTAGCAGCCTTCCAGCACCCAAAGGGGGCTACAAAAAGTCTAGAGAGGGACTTTTTATAAGGGTATGTAGTGATAGGACGAGGGGGAATGGCTTTAAGCTGAAGGAGAGTAGGTTTGAATTAGGTATTAGGAAGAAATTTTTTTACTGAGAAGGTGGTGAGGCACTGGAACAAGTTGCCCAGAGAAGCTGTGGATGCTTTATTCCTGGAAGTGTTCAGGCCAGCCTGGATGGGGCTTTGAGCAATCTGGTGCAGTAGAAAGTATCCCTTGCCCATGGCAGAAGATTTGGGTCTAGAAAATCTTTAAGGTCCCTTCCAACCCAAACCATTTTACAATACTGTGATCTGAAGAATTTACTGATGTGAATGTAGAGAAGATTTGTTGTTTCTTTAAGCCAAAGCTGCAAAAACTATCTGAAAGCTGCATTCAAAAAATAAAAGGAGACTAGTAGATATACATGGATTCAAGGGTTACCTTCCAGATAATCATCCCATGACTTAATAATGAACAACAAAAAGCAGAAAAGTGACTGATTGGAAAAAACCCTCCCTATCTTCAGGAAGAAAGATAAACAAAGCATGACTTTACAAATGAGATTTTTTAAGTGCTGAGAGACTCTCTGGCCATTTTTTCATGTACAGGTAACAAGGACATAGCTGCTACACAGGAAAGCAGGGCCCAAAACAAGTATATACTTGCACTTCTTAAAAGAATCATATTAAACATGAAGACAAGACCTGGAGAATTACTGTGAAAGAACATTCTGGGATTGGGAGGATAGACAAAAAACCTAACACATTCAATCTGACCTTTATCCCCAACTTCTAACATAGAAGATACATGCACAGGTACCTGTACACAAAATTTACAATTCTAACTGCAAAGACATTCAATTACCAAAATAAGGAGGATCTGTAAGATTAGAGAATGCTATTCACAATGTCAGCTTAAGAAGGGAAGTAATCGATCCAACTGATTACAGTCCCTTATCTTGGGACTCAGATGCACAAAGAATTTATAACTCGTAACTTGTTACATGGCTATTACTGAACCTTGAGAACTGCCTATGTGCAAGCTTCTACAACATACTAAATTCAAAACAATCTAACTTACTTGGTTTGCCAGGAAGGAACTATTTAACCTCATGGTTCACACTGGCTTAAGAACAATAAACTGGCCATTAATAACTTCAGTCTGGGAATTAGAAGAATGTTTCCAGCAATCACTAGGAGGAAGTTCTAGAATGACCTTCCAAGTGAAACAGCTGGAGGAAAAAGTCCTCAGTTTCTGTCAAAACTAACAAGGCAAATTTGCAGTGGAGATTACAGCATTGACAAGAATTGCCAAACTCGTAATAATAACACAAAGATTGCTTTTGGCCTAATTTTTCTGAGCTGCCTTCAACATAAGACAATGAGCAAGTACAGAAACATACTGAGGTTCTCTCTATGTAGCTCCAACAGAAGAGCAGTAAAGTGAACAGGCAGTCTTACTACATCACTTTTCAAATATATCTGTTTCGCAGCTCTCAGGAACAGGGGCAAATGAGGTAAAGTCAGCATATGTAATCCTGATAAAAACCAGTGAGACAAAGATACTCATGTGCTGTGTTTCACGCTAAAAAAAACAAACAGCATGTTTCCTTGGTGTAGATCAAAGGGACTCAATTTTTGCAGCATTATTTTCAAGATGTTTCTGAAATACCCACTGTTCCTCACTGTTCTGGGTGCTTCTGGATGTCAGAAAAGGAAATTTCACACAGATCTAACAATAATCAAGCATCTATTCAGTCAGTCTCGGTCAGCAAAGGGATGAAACCTGGATGCCTTGGCCAAGGAGGGCTGTTCCTCACAGGTGAGTATAAACACCGGTGAAGAATCAGTAACAAGAGCCTTACAGATTGTGTGAGAAAAATAGCAGAGTTCACTAAAGGGAGCAATGAGGTCAGCTCTTGCACAAACACAGCTGCAGTACTTTGGTCCTGCCCTCAACCTCTAATGCAAGCTCACAGTAGGAGGCAAAGGAAAGTGCCTGTTGTTCAAGGAGCACGGTGACCAATCTTGCAGTCCGGATCACAAGACAGAAGCCTGAGTTCACTGATACACTTGACAGCATCCTGAAGAACATGTGAGTCTTTCCTCTGTTCTCATAGTCCAAAAGTTCTTACAAGGAATACAGCAAGGCTGGGGCTCTCAGCACACCGTGGTGTTCCACTAACAGCCTCACCTCCCCACGTGATCCCTGCTAAGCTCTCAGTGACTTCCCACACACATTCCAGCACCCAGCCTGCATGGCTTATGCGTCCCCCGCCTTCCCAAGCACTCACACTGCCCCCTGCTTTACACCCATCACTCCCCATGCCCGCTCCCACACACCTCCTGCCCCTGTGCACCATTTCCTGCACTCACACTGCTCCCTCATGCCCGCCTCCTGGCACTTGCGCAGCCGGCACTCCTGACACTTGCGACGCATGTACATGTCCATCTCACACTTGCCGCCGTTCTTGCAGACGTACTGTGCTCCCTTGATGACGCTGCGGCGGAAGAAGCCCTTGCAGCCTTCACAGCTCAGCACGTTGTAGTGGAAGCCAGAGGCCTTGTCCCCACACACGCTGCACACTTCATTTCCCAGCATCTTAGGGGCTGGGCCCTTCTTCCGCTTCAAGGGGGGATTTTCTACCAAAATGAACAGTATCACAGTAAAAAAAAAAAAAAAAAAGGAAAAGAAGGAAGCATGGTGTTTGCAGCTGATTGCCTATTCCTTAAAATAACCAATATCCTGATTCAAACCCACTACCTCTCAAAGATATGGACGAAAAGATCAAGTCTCCTGTTTCACATGCTTGCCTTCTGCACAAGCATATTTTCTGTAACAAATTACTGATATAATCCACAAGGTTTCACCTCAATGATATAAGCAAATATAGCTTCATACTTGTTTCCCTCCAAAACAGAGTGAAAGAGCCAAAACATGTTCAGGCCAGATGTTCTTCTGCACTTTCCAGTTACAGTTAAGTTATCAATGTAAGAAAGACCTACAAAAAAGTAAATTTCTTCAGAACTCACTTCCAGTTTTCTTATTTCTATTCTCTGCCATACCATGGCACAAGCATAAAGAAAAATGGATACTCAATCTAATAGTGACAAAAAACAGTGCTGAAACTGTGATCCTACAAAAAACAAGACTAAAGAGGCAATTCCTGTAACTGGAACATTTGGGAAAGTTGTCAAGACAAAAGACAGCAACTTGTGGAGTTAGGGGCAATACACAGGCAAGCAGCACATTGCACAAGCTGTGTAAGCCTTCAGAACCCCAAAGCCATGATTTCTTCTTCAAGAAGAGTGCTCCTCACTCCTAAAACTGAAACACTGTCATGAAGACAGTTAATTTACTAAACCTCGTTATTCTATCTGAAACACGGGTCCTTCAATACTGCTTCACATTTCAGATGGTCTTGGGCAGCAGCTCCTAGTTCTTCCTACATCATTCTGACAGATCTTAATCTTAGTAGTGGGTCTGCGTATCTTTGGTGTGCTCCAATGCATCTTAATTTAAGCATTCCAGCCAAATGCTTGCTGATATTATTTATGGATTTCCTCCCTATTAGATATCGCTCTTTTAATTCCATTTAATTCTAGCCATGCTGATATTCTACACAGCTCATAGTGCAGGTGTTTTTCTGTATATCAGGTATTATAGATTCCTCTGTGGCAGCTGTTCATAGAGATTACAAGCAGCATGCCTTGATAAGTCTCCAGATTATGTTTAGATATGCCTGGAAAGCCTCTACAGTGGAGTTAATGCACACAGATTGGTTTGCAGGACAAGGCTACCACATTTCCTGATCAGCATCAGGCTTACAACTCCATGTCTCATTTTTGTACTTACTGTTCTAATACTTACTCTCATTTACACTTACTACTCTGCTCAAGTTCCTGAAATGCTAAACAGTCAGAAATTATTATTAGTGTTCCTCACTACATACTATTTTTCAGTCATAAGTATCTTGGTGTTGATTTTCAATCCCACTGACTTTACAGGGGCCTGGAGGTCACTCATTTGGGCCTGCACTTCTCATTGCAGGTTGTTATCAGAAAGGTTACATTTCTGATATTCTCCTCTCTTGTTCAACTATCTTTCTCTTCACACAATATATTACCAAGAGCAAATTATGCAATGCCTACAGTTATTTCAGATTACATAATATAAATATATGCAATGGCAGATTAACTGGTGTAACAACTTTGCCAAAGCTTCAAGTGATGTTCATATGCTTCTGAGGAACAGCAGAGTAATCCAATGACTTGTACAGACAATTCTGTCCATCTTGTGGATTTCCTAGCTGCTTTTGTTACATAAACATCTTATTACCTTTTCTATTACTGCTTTATTGAGACAAATAGGTTTATTCTTTGAGGAAAATTATTTTCCATCTCTGAACACTAAGCATTTCAATTATATAGCTGATTATTGTCATTTTCTCTAGTTAAAGATAACACAGAAATAATGTAAGATATATCAATATTTCTACTCTACTGATGAGTTCCCATTCGGTGTTCACATTACCCCTTTTATATCAGGGAGTGCCCATTACCTCACTGTTGAACAAATAAATGTTCAATTTATTTATTAGTTAAATTTGTTATATTTTCATTAAGTTTCTGATACTATGCACTTGTGCTTTCCTTTTTTTTTCCTGTTACTTGTCCAGAGATGTTATGTCTTCCCACAGTTTGTGGCCATGAGCAATTCTATTTCCCAATGCTCTTGTAACCTCAGTTAACCTAAGAAATATGGAGAGGAAGCTTCTACTATCTTCTCATTATATGAACCTGCAAAAACCTATCATTTCTTTGCACCACCTACCCTTGTTGGATTATCACCTGTAGTAAAGCTTTATTCTCAGCAGCTTTTGATACAGCTAACAAAAATTAATTCCTTTTATTGCCATAAACCTAGCCTCTAGAAGGTGAATTAAGCAAAATATTTATCACTTAGATAACCCAGTTGTCTTCAACTATCAATAACTGATTCTGTTCTTAGACATTATCTCTGAGTGCCTCAAGTACATCAGAATTTGCCCTTAATTTTTTTCAAAGTATCAATCCTATTTGAAGCTGAAAGAAAGGATAGATAGCCTTTAGCTTGCGTGGATTTAGTAAGGATTTTTCCATACCTGCATGCTCAGGGGGGTTCTCTGAGCCAGGGAAGAGTGAAAGACCTTCCTCCTCCATCTCAAATACACTTGCCACCCTCTTCCCATGATCCTGTGTGCTGAGTTGAGTGGGACCCATGGAGGCCACACAGGAAGGGCCCACTATAATCTCATCACTGCAGCATTGTTTCTGCCAAGCAAGGGGCTGGAGGCGTCTTTCTTCAAGGTCTTTATTTTCTCTCTGCTACTCAAAGTCAGAAAGTAGTACCTGTGGAAAAAACAAATAGATGTAAAAGAGGTAAGAGTTCAACTACTAAGATATTAACTTCCAAAATCTATTACAACCTGCATGACAAGCAAGCGTCAAGATTTCATTTCCTTAATTAGCTTTGGTTTATCAATGTTTATACTCCTGAAACACATTTTAACAAACTGTTGTAAAAGGTACCAGATTACAACACCTATGTGCAAAATTATCTTTTTATTGCCAAAAGATTTATCAAAGCAGGACACATCTTCATTAGTGATAACATCACCAGTGCACTTCAGCCCTGACCTCTCCAAGTGTGTAAGAGATTGTGTATCGAATGGCCTTTGTTAAAGCTTCCAGCAACAAACAGCTCATAGTTGCCAGCTGCCCTGGATTTTGTGGCATGTATTGCAAAGCATACTGAAAATTGTAAATGATAGTTTTGATATAATTTAGCAGAGAGTACAAAACACTAAACTTCCCTATTACTATCAGTAGCCAAAGACTGTGACAAAGATCAATGACGTATCAAAGATAAGGATGATAAATTCTTCCTTCACTTACAGCAAGAAATTGAAAGCCATCATACCTATGGGAAATGACCACGATGCCTCAGGAGGCTGGCATCACCACCAACCTTCTAAGGATACCCTACTAAAAAACCATCTTCATTATACAGCCCTAACTGCCCCTGAAACTGGAAAGCAAATCCAACCACTCCTTCCAATAATCCCCACCTGCACAGAAAAAGGCCCTACTGGTTTGACTACAAAGACTCAGTGAAACTGATGCAAACTGCCAATGTAAACACCCCTAATCTGATTGAACATGCATTTGATCAGTTGATCTTAACTCAGTGATTTACCAATGCAAGCTAAAGAGATTAACTGCTTTAGAAAGCAGCTACGTGAAAGGCCTGTAGCAGTTTAACCTGAGTGACTGAGCTCAGGAGTGGAAGCCTGTCATTCTCTGAAAGACAAGAGGTGACAGAAAGCTCTGCAGCAGCTCAGATACAGAAGCATCAGGTAAGCAGGAGCATGTCTCACACACTGAAGTGCTGACCGTGAAGATGCAGAGGACCAGTGTTCCATGTCCCTTCTTCCCTCCTGGATATTTGGACTAGACCATGCAACTTTTCTTAGAATGCTAAAGATAAGGATGAAAGCAATGCTTCCACAAACCAACACCCTCCCAGTACTCTGAAAAAGTCATCAAATATAAAAGCAATTTACATTGTCAAACCTGCTGTGCTCCTCACACTGTGGATGCAAGTGTTAAAACCCACAGGGCACATTAATTCATGTAACCTTTGTAAACACAGTCTCAGACTGTACACTAGGAAGTCAGAGCTCCCTCCTCCCCTTTACTGCACAGAGCCACTGAACTCCTGGAGAAAGAAAAGACTACCTAGAATAAAAGCAGTGACAGCAAATATGAAATTCAAAGCCAATAGAAAGAAAGAAGTCCCACTGCGGTAGATTACAATGTGATTTGTAACCAATTCAGAGAGATTCATGGTCCTCAAAGGAACAATGTGGTTATAACAACCAACTTTTTTTTAAAAAGTCTCCCCAGAAAATCCTGCAACAGCTGAAAATCTTGTGAAGAGGCATACAGCATCAGATGGAGATGGGAACTTCACTGAAACAAACACAAACCCAACTTGTATTCCTAGTCCTATGTAAGCTTCTCACTGATGCTGATATGAGATGTTCCTGGACATGTCTGGGCATGGAACAAGAAAGCTAAGCATACTGCCTCTGTGCATCTACACATTCCTTTAAACCATGCAAAAGACTCATTCACAGATTAATTATTGTGCAGAATGAATCACTAGCAGCAGCAGCACAGCAATTTTTCAAAGGAAGAGTTTGATCCCCGAGCTGAAAAACTGAGTGACAGTACTCAGGCCCCTCAGGCTGCAGTTCAGTGACCCGGTCTTACTGAATCCACCCCACCACAGCACAGAAGACAAAAGAGGAGGGTACAGTCTGATGGAATTTCAAAACTGTGTGATCCACGCAACCATGACTGACATTGCAAGAGTGAAACTTGCTGTGCCTAAGAGACAAGAGGGAGGGGAGTATAAATCCATGTGCACATTCAGGACACAGCAAGTGGTAAGGCCTATCAGCCACTATCTTCATGCTGTAAAACTAACCTACGTATTCCTGCTTCACGCACCAGCCTCCAGCTTTCCCAAAACGGAATAGGCCAGATAGGAAAGACTGCTTGCCTCCTCTGCTCCTAAGACACTGTCCTGGTTTAGGACAATATTAGGTTTATCAGTGGACAAGAGACGGATAGGGAAGGCAGCAATTTATTAAAAGGTAGATATATGGGGGAATAAATGGGTGTAATTGCCCAATTATGGCCAGCAGAGGGCGCCGTGGGTGCCAGCCGAGACCCTCTGAGACAGAGACACACACACACCCACACCCCCCACACTGTAACCTGAGAAGGGAAGGGGGAAGGGAATATATGTTACACCCTACCCCAGACAAGACGGCCCCCACCCCCCTGCACCGACCATGTTTCACTCGAGAAGGGAAGAGGGAAAGGATAGAGGTTACACCGTACCCCCTGGGCAAAGCGGCCCCACCCCCCAACCTCGCCGTGGGGAAAAGGGGGAAAAAAAACAAACTAGCAACCCAGAGGAAGTGGACACCCCTCCCAAGAACACAGGAGAGGCCCAGGGGCCAACACCCACAACCCCAAAAATAAAATGTATCTGTGGAAAAGAAGGTGGCAGTCCCTTCAGGGGTGGTGTGTCTGTGAAGAAGTCCTCCCAAAGGGATCCTCTCAGGCTGGGGAAGATGAAAAGCAGTGGCGACCTCAGGGAACTCTGTGGAGGAAAAGACAGCAGGCAGCAAAGTCCGGCGGGGGAGGGGGAAAATCCTCAAAGCCGTGCTGAGTAGAGGCGGCCTGCCTTCAGCTCCAGAGTCCCCAGGGAAAGAGCGAGGGCCAGTGCTCTGTTCCGCAGATTATAATCACAGCCCCTTCCCAGCATTCCTTGTGGGTCTCCAGGGCTGATGGGAAAAAACCCAGGCAGAGGTAACCTTGGTAACCTGGCTACTCCTCCCAGCCAAATGTGGACACAGGACAAAGAGTTACTTTTTCTTTGTCTTCCCCTGCGGTTTTTAAGCCAAACCATTACAGACACGGAGTCTTTTAGTTTTGTAGGTACAGTAACAGTTGCAGGTTATGGAAAATCGACCAAACTATGAACAGCAGCACTCTGGTGCTACATAAAGAAACCTAAACTACCGTTTTCCACACATGCACACAAGTGAGATGCTGTATGACTAGGCCTGGGACTAAGTTTTCACAGGAATTACTAAAATCTTGTCTAGTTTTTTACTAATAATCTTGTTATTAGAGATTCACAGCTTCCAATTTGTACCACCACTTCAACTAAAAATGCAGAAAGGTGATGCAAGCCGTAAGTGCAAGAGGGAACACTGTCTTCTTGACATAATCTGCTGTGCTGCCTCCCACTGTCTGTCTCAACTCCTTCAGCTCTAGAAACCAGGACTGGCCAAGTGACAGAAGATGAAGCAATCACTTATCTCTAACGCAGAGTCTTGAACAGAGAAACCTCATGAGCAGACATATTCAAGTGAGGAAACATGTAGTGATGAAAGGCTCAGGGAAACAATTTTTTGCCAGTCCCTGCCACCCATGTCTCAAATACGACACATAACACTTTTGAAATGTGTCGCCACCAGCTTTGCCCTACTCCATGTCTTTCTTCCCCCCTTTTTTTCTGAGACAACAGAACAACTGGGATACGGGGTCAGCACTCTTGCAGCAGAATGTACTGCTTTTTTCAAGGACTAAGGATGGCAGCCCTGGCTCTTGCACCTAACGTTACATGCTAGAAACATGCATCGCTTCCTCCAGCAACAGTCTCATCCCATTCCCTCAAGTGAGAGCACTTATGCACTCTTCTGAAAGTCTTTGATCTGACCTGTCATCAACAGACACAAAGCTACAGAATATACCAAACTACTGTCCAACATTCACTGAGGACAAGCAAAGGAGGTAGCATTGAACTGGACAGCACATAAAGAAACCAAATGAGCTAGTTACTGTGACACTTCTGCTAAACAGTGCTGTCTTCTTCCTGGAATTCCTCTGGCTGGAGGCTGGTGCCTTCTGTGAGAAGTTTAAGGATCAGGAACCAGACCAGATACAAGCATCTCTCTGAGGAAACTGTACTGTGGAGCACAGGAATAATAAGAGGAATAGTACAATAAGCCCTTTACCTCCAAACACTGGATGTTCAGAGGAAACAGCAGCTTTTTAGGAAGTTTGTGCAAGTCTCTGGGATTCTTCAAAACAGGATTTACTCGTCAGAGTCTTGGCCCTATAAATTACAATATCCGACAGCCTTCTGCCAATGGAAAAATATATGGATATGTTTGAGTTCTGTAATGCACCACAAATGCGTGCTCTGCAGCATGTCCCTGTCTGCAGAAGAGACCTGTGTCAACAGCACTGTGCCTCTGTCCATGGGCCGAATAGGTTGTTGACAATGAAATGCCTGTGATAGGAAGGGATATCTTTCAGAGGTAACTTGTCCACAATCTGTAGAGTGCAAGACTTCTTTCCTACATAGCCTGTGGATCCCCCCATTTTGAGAACAGGGCTTTCCAAATTTTACATGTGCAAAGCAACTCCTCACCCCCAAGAGCAACTGTTTTGCAAGTCAGCTCTCCCGTTCATATGTCTCATCCAGCAGCAGATGCTCCCTCCCCTCTCACCTGCCTCTCATTACACCTTGCTTGGCAAAGGCTGAGGTTTTGGGTTTGCCCTTCCTACCTCTGCCATGTCAACACAAGGAGCAAGAAGAAAAGAGAGCATACATGTGACCACTTTCAGGGTGGGTAAGATCCTGAAATGGGCTGTGCCTTTATGTCTCCTCCCTCATTCTCTCCCAACTGCCAGATGTCCTTGGTTCTGCAACTGAGAGGAGGAGAAAGGAGACGAGGTTACTGGAGTTCATTCACACTGTGCACAGGGCTGCTCTTGCCTCTCTTCCTGTTTGCAAGGATATATCAGTCTCTAACAAAGGGAGAGAGAAAGAGGTAGACAAGTGGATAGGGGGAGAGGGAGATGGAAGGGAGGAGAGGGAAGGAGGGTGGGATGAATGGAGGGAGGGAATTATGCTAGAAGGAATAGATTTTTTTCTGGTTAATGAACTGGAAATGAATAACAAGTGATACCATGGGTGATGCGGCCACCTTGCTGCCATGAAATTCTTTTAAAAGGCCATTGACACAAGTTCCCTTGAACTCTGGAAAACAATGTACGCCCGATCTGGGTAACAAATGTCCATCCCCTTCTACCCCTTCTAGGCTTTCTACTGTCACCTCAGTTTTCAAACTTCTGGCTAACCTAGAGTACAACCACCTCAAGAATGGAAAAAACTATGGAATGCAGGGGCTTACAGCAAGAAAGATGTTACAGTAGCAGCATCACACCACCTTCCCCTCCTCTCCAAGCCATCCTGCGCCATCCTGCAAAACGACAAGTCATCCTTTTTGGGTTCTGTCTGGCCAGGTGAGCTGTGAAGCCACTGTCCCGACATGTGGAGCAGAACAAACACAGCCCCTTTAGAGCAACAGAAATTTCTGCAGCACCCACACGAATGAACATGAGCAGAACTTGCTGTGTACAGTTGAACTGCAATAATCTCCCATGTCTGGCCACAAGTCCAGCTCATCAATGCTCAACACCACTATTGCACCAACCTTCAAATGGCAGGAAGCACAACTGAGGCTTTGATAGGGGCTTCCAACAGGAAAAATCCCATCTGTGCTACACCCAAGAGGATGAAGCATACAAAGCAGAGCAGCTACCCCCTCCTGCTAGCAAAGAAGCAAAGGGCAGTTCAGTGCCACCCCTTGGGAAGAGGAAGGGAGCGGATCCAGCCTCGAGACCTGTTCATAGAATATGTTTGTCAGCATCAACTATAATAGCAAATTTTCCCTATGGAAATTCACTTTAAAATAGCAATAGCATTCTTTTGCCAGTACCACTCAAGTTCTCCAAGCAAATTTAGCTATCCTAGCAGTAAGTCCTTTTTCCCCTTGCACATCTAAACATATCTATGCAAAGGTGGCTTTGGTTTGTGTGTCTGTCTTTCTTTCTGTATTCTGTCCCTGTATTGACTAATAGTGTCATTCTTTCACATTTCTAAGCCACAGCACAAGATACACACACCAACAACCCCCAAAAAAAGGAGTAAAATCAAATGTGCAAAGTGTTCAGGCAACCAAGAGAACGTCCTACTATAAAATAATCTGCAACCTAACAAAATCTCCCTTCAATCTGGAAAATTAAAATTGAGATGTTTGCAGCTCATTATTCCTGCTACTGACCAGCTCTTTGTGTAGCCCTTTGTGCAAGGACAGCTCATCATGATCCACTCGAAGGCTGAAAATGTGATCTGATCCCACCACTTTAGTTTCTTTAATAAATGCCAATGCATACCAGCCTAGAAAACCTGCCCACAGACTCAGTTCCTTTCAGTACACCTTCTCTATATTTACCCAGCCATCCATATCTTGTTCTACACAATTATAGATAGCTATGGAAAACATAAAAATCAGGCCCAGAGTTTAGGAGGCAAAGCTTCTGTCATCTTTCCAGAGAACAGAGTTTAAAAGAGACAGGAAATACACAATGTCATTGAGATGAGAGGTAATGGCAATAGCCAACAACGTGCAAAAAGCTAGTTTTTTTAAATGGGGCTTGCAAAGGAGTTGGCGGGAAAGAGGGAGAGTTAGAGAAGCCTCTCTTCAATCACTGTGGACTTTCACAGTTGCACCACATTACAGAATAAAAAGTATACCATGGATCCTACATTCTTCCTTTATGACCCTTAATCCCACAGATGTTACAGCCCCGCTTCAGAACACGAATCTGACTCATAGCAGATTTGAGAAGTCATCCCAATGCTATATCCAAACTGAAACAAGAGATTAGAACTTAAAAAAAAAAAAAAGAGAGAGAAGTAAGAATGAATACCCAAAGTAACATCCTGGTAGTGGAGATGCCAGGGAAAAGGGCCAAATCTCTTATTCCATAAGGAATAAGATGATCAACTAGATTATGGTCGAAAAGAGCACTGTAGGCCTTTTTTCTGTATGCAGAAAATGACAAATCATGCCACAACACACTGCTTACCTGATTGTTTTCTTAAAAAATAATTTCATCTCCCCTGGACTATGCAGTAAGGGAGTAACATTTCATGACCATGCCTGTTCTAGCCAAGCACCTTTATCAGCTGGTACCATAAAAAAGAAATCTGCTCAGCTCCCCATTGTCCCAGTTCATCTCTTCAACACAGGACCCCAAACTGCTGTTGACTCCTCTGAGTAGGAACACAGCAGAGTCCACTCTAAGCACTGAGCCATTAAAACATAAAAAGAAGCAGCTGCAGCATTTTACCAGGAAGATAAGATGACAAAGGACACAAATCTGTAGGATGTATCACAGCAAAACCAAAAATGGAACTTAAAAGCCCTCAACTCCTAACCCTTGTCCAGGCCACCTCCTTTGAATTGGTCTTCTCCATCCTCTACCAACTATGAAATTAAAAGACATGAAGAACAGAGGCCAAAGAGGAAAGAACAGAAGGGGAGGGCTGCTTACGATACCGTTGTTTGTTCATTTTTCTCATTTCCTCCTTTCCTCCCACCCCAAGAGCACTTCCATCAGCACTCTGCACATCACCATAACTGATACAACATTGTTTCTGGGAAACAGCCTTTTAATAATGTATCTATATCGAACTTCATATCCAAGCACCATCCCACCTAAAAGCATCAATCAAACAAATACTACCACACTCACAGGCGAAACAGAAATGTAGTACTGGATTGCAAAACAGGCAGGAAACTCATTAATATTCCCTTAAGGGCAGTAGGGGAAAGCACCAATTCCCATTCATAGAAGTATCATCCCTAGATGTAGCACAGAGGTCACGAAGAAATTACAGTACTATAGAAATACTCATATAAAAAACACAGAGCGATACTGGAACAGAGTTTTAAATTGCTCCAGAGTATGCTTGACCATTAGTCTGTTCTCCACTCAACCATTAACAGGGATGTATCTTGGCAGGTTTTGCTAATACCGCTTTCAGAAGAGGAAGAGAAAGGCAGGGGTTGCAGATGTACATATCCAAACCTAGACAAGCCAGAAGATAGTAGCAAAGCAATAAAGATCAGAAGACCCACCAAGAAACACAGTGAAGACTGGCAGAGGAGTGCAGGTCACAACAAAGCACTATTAAGACCTCTTTTGCAAAGTAAACTTGCCCTGCTTTTAACTACTATTCTGGATCCTGGCCTGTATGGGCTATTTCTGCTTTGGGGAACATTGCAACTGAAACCTTAACAAGGGCACAGTAACAGCAATATCAGGAGGACTTTCTTGGGTTTTATAAATCCACTAGGCAGAAGCTAGGAGGGAAGAGTTAAAGGTCTGAAAATGAGAGAAAGAGATCTGTGTGACAGGAAGGAGCATGTGAGAGGGCGTGTGACAGGCTGTGTAGCAGAATGTGTGTGTAGATCTCATTCCCTCTAAGGCTCTTGGCCAAATGTGGAGCTGAACTTTCTGCAGAGTTTGTCCTGCCAAGTCATGTTCCCTTCTCACACTGCCTGACAACACCACAAATACTCAGCTGGAAAACAGCGCAGAGCCGGACAGAGTCCACTGCTCAAACACCAGCCAGTGAAATGGCTGCACTCACAGCACACCCACCAGATGGGAAACCAGAGCCACCTCTCAGGTTATCTCCAAGCACCCAGGCCTCACCCTCATCCATGCAGAAAGAGCCCTACCAAGGCACAAATAGGCCACTGACAGGCCACTGTTTTCTTAATGCCCCAATAACGTAGCCCAGAACAGAAAAAGTTTGCACAAAAGCTCAAAAAAACCAAAACAAAACACTAAAAAAAAAAACAAACGAAAGAACATAACCATCACACCGTCTGAGTTTGTTAAAAGCATCATGCTGCAAGAAGCCCAGTCCATTCCCTGCCACAATAAGGGAGCCACCACACATGATCCACGGACAAACAAGAGGGCAGCGATCCTGCAACAACTCCAGCAGGGTCTGCACAAAACCAGCAAGCAAACATTATTACCCTGTCAGAGTGCTCATGCCACCTCAGCTTCCCAGAAATAAATGTGAGTCCAAGATCAGGGCTAGAAAATGAGAGCACGTGCACAAGTGTGTGGGAGTGGGCAATGAGGCTAAGCCAACAGGTGGCTCCATTTCTTATTTTGATCCTTGTATTGAATAAGAAGGGTGTGGATGGCCTGCCAATTCTGGGACACTGCTAAAGGCACCACCCAGAGCAAGTATTAGGGAGTAGCAGTCAGAGACGATACTGAAACAAGGGAGGACAAAGTCTGCAGCCTCTTATTTTTATTTCAGCCTTCACCTCCAGTCTGCTCCTTAAAAGCAGCACAGTAGAAAAATGCCCTCCTAGGGTGATCCAGGCGATACAGAGAAAATGCATGTTTTCCTCAGGCAAAGATTTCTCTGTTCTCCACTCCCATTCTGTTTCTAGAAGGAAGAGCAACTTGGGAGCTTTCTACAGACCAAAGGAAAATGTTTTCTCTGTCCCACATAGGCCAGAAGATTATATCCCCTCTTCTCAGACACAGAGATAACTGAGGCTACACTATATGATTTATGGTTATTTTACATCTTACATTTTAGAATTTTATTTTACATTTTAAAACACTCCTCACAACAGAAGTTCCCTCCTCCTTCACTAAGGGATTCTGACACCTTTTTTAAAGGGGGAGCAGTGCAATTTTGTCTGTCCATATGCTATACAGACCTTAAATCATATTCTTACCTAGGGCTTCCTGCCCAGATCGGCAGATACCTGAGAATCTGTCCACCTCACCAGCTTTAAACACAGATGCCCATTTTTTAAACTTCTTCCTGGCCTTTTCATAGAAATCAGAATATTATTACAGAAAATGGCCAAGGGTGGGAAGCAGTTAATCAGAAGACCAGAATCAGAAAGCTGGTATGTGAAGACCAGGCAACAACTTCTCCTTCTACTCTTGGAGATTGCAGCTGGGGGAGCTGCCCTCCCTTGGTGGCACTTCTCATGCAAGCCAAAGCAGACTGCTAAGGGCTGCCCACAGGACTCTGTGTGTGCCTGCATGTCAAGGCATGCACCATCACAGTGAGTCTCAAAGGCAAGTTCATATGCCCATTCAAAGCTGCATGTGAGTTTCTGCTGGTAGGTGTGCAAACAGCCACTAGATGTGCATGCATATCTAACAGCCTGACTGCATGAAATCCTCCAGGAAAAATCACTGGCAAGGCATGTGGAGTCCTTTGGGGGCTGGCACATTTCTTCATGTACGTCCCTGGCAATGAAGATACACTATAGAGCTGTTGTAGAAGCCTCCTTGCCCTCATTTCATAAGGGCCCTAGATGAGACTATTTAAATTCTAAACATTTTCCTTTGAATGGATTTTACACACAGCTTTCAAGATTACACTTGTTCAGTTTATTTTCTAAGTTAATGGCAATTTATGATAAAGTCTAAAACAACCATTTAAACAAACACATGCATCCCCTGTTAGAGATTGTTTAAAGAGTGCAATTTCTAAACTAGAGAAAGTCACTGAGTCTGCAGAATCACAATCCACCCAAGTACAAAACAAATCTTTCTTAAAAAGGCAGAAACATCAGTTTCTTCAATTCATTTATTAAATTAGTTCAGTTCACTCAAAGTTGGGGGACATAGCATAAAATGGGTGGGACATGTCTCTCTCTTCCAATCTCTGAAGGAAAACAAGACAAGGGATGATGAGTTATGCTCATTCTGAGATCTGGAAACACACAATGATCAAAACCAACCTTTTCATTCTGCTAAGGACAGATAACACTACCTTCATAGAATAAGTCAGATTTAATAGCACACACTCCAGCAAGCATATCTTCTCATATGTATCCAGTGCATGATTTGTGTGACTATAGTATAATTATAAAAACAAGTGCACATTTGACCTTTTTATTCAAAAGCAGTTCTGTACAAGTAATGAGGAAATTCACCTAGTAACTACAAATGACCATTTTGTAATGTAAACACTTACTGTCATGTTGCAGCATAAATGGTTACTTATACAGATATACTGTATTATCCTGTTTTGCAAGAAGTAGTACTAGATGAGCCTAACCAATTAGACTAAAGCTTCCTTTTAAGAAAGTGTAAAATGCAAAACAAAGCTTAAATGAATTATTCAAATCACTAAATTTAATCAGCAAGTGGTAAGCCTTGATTTAAATCCATCCACATTGTTTGCCTCATAGCTGTGGTAAGACCAGCAGGCCAAAACTGCTCCGCTCCCTGGAGGAAGAGAGGATACAACTCCATGCCCTGTTGATTTCCAGAAATTTTACAGGTATTTTTGCCAGTATCTTTTTAAAACCTTAAAACAAACTTGAAAGTCTTACATGCCAGGAGACTCCCTTGTCAGTGATGTCCTTTAGCAATCAGTCTCATACTCACCTAACATCTTTTATTTATATCTCGGAGAGGTTTCTGTGAGTACACAATACGTGCTGACTCTGTAGCACGGCTTTTAAATTCCTTCAATTCTCATATCCCACGAGGTAGTTCTCCTACTTAATCCTACTGACATGAGTTTTGGTATGTTCAAAACAAGAATTAGGTTTCTCATCCTCTAACGTTTTCTGCTCATTTCTTCAGCAACTTCTCACTAAATAGACATTTATCTGTACCCCTCCTTAAACTTACTGAGAAGGACTGGAGTGCTCTGACCTCCTCTACACACTCCCTTAAGTAGCTTTTGTTCTCTTCAAATAAGATACTTAAAAGCTTGACAGTGTATACTTCAGGTGGTTTATGAAATCATACTGAAATCTAGTATATCACCTTAATATTTTCTTTTCTGACACTCGCATTTTGTCTTACAGGAGATAAGGTTTTGAGATCTCCAGATCTGAAAGTGCAAGCTACAATAGCTCCAGGGGTGTCTCCTTTTTAGTGAGAAATTTGTCTCTGCTCCAAAAATGGAAAAAAGGCATTTTGTCCTGAGCAGGAAGTCACAGAACAGAAACAACACAGGAGTGCTAAAGTAACCCATCGTACCACTTTTAATTGATAAATTTTTAAGGTCTGACTGAACACGGATAGCCTCTTTTAATTTAACAATATTATACACATCTCTCAAACCCAGAGTAATTACAATAAAGCTTCTAGCTGCAGTAACCACAATGAAAATGCTAAGTCAAATGTTGTATATTAGCACAAGTATGATCTAATGACCAAGTTCAACCTGTTTGCAGCCTAAATGTAGACCTGTACCTGTCAGCAGGAAGCACTCCGCTTAATTCCCTCCTAAGATGAAGTTCTTTCCCATCAACACAGTTTTCACGGACAAGAGAATGCAATTCTGCCTTTGTAAATTATTAGGCTGAAAGGAAAACAAGGTAACAGATCTTACTGCAGACCAGAACACTTCTCCTCAATGACAGAAGATATCTTTGTACAGAATCACAAAACGGTTTGAGTTGGAATGGACCTTAAAAATCATGTAGGTTCAAACCCACTGCCATAGGCAGGGACACCTAAGGCAGGCTTCACCTCTGTTCTGGAAGACTGGTTTTTCTCCAAGACTGTCAGGTGTGTCAATCTTATTACTTGGTGGAGGAGGGAAAGGAGGGAGACTGGCAAACAATCTGATAAGCTTTCCTATTCAACATGCAAAGATCTCCGAGTGGGCAACAATGAGATTTTCACAGCAGCCACTTCCACGGCAGAAAGCAGGATCACCCTTCAATGCACCCAAGACAAAGCACATTATACCCTATACTCTTCCTTAGGCAGATGGGATCACAACTTCTGAAAAACACCAACAGTTAAAGACCTTAAATTTGAAACTTAAAATTTTTAAAACTGTCATTTTTGATAGCCACACAATCACAGACCAGATCTAATTACAAGAGAGATGACTTCTGAGGTCTGAGACCATCACCACTCAATCAAACATTTAACAACAGCAAAATACTAATCTTTCTGTTTACCACAGAATAAGCACATGGAGTTGAGAGCACTAATCCAGGAGAAAAGAAAGTCATAGCAACCAAATGCACTTTAACATACTGGAAATATGACTGTTCCTGCAGGTGTGAGACGGGGATAAGGGGGCAAACTCACGCTCTGTACTTGCAGGGCTGCACACGGCCCTGCCTCCTCCCTGCACAACCAGCTGGTAAGGGAAACACGCTGACACAGCACAGGGAGCTGCAGCAGCAGTAACTGGAAACAGCCAACGACGACGGGAACACAAGGCACACTGCCAGGACACGCCAGTTTTGTGATAAAGCTTCCCGTCTCTATTTTTTAGATTAGGCAATTTATATATATAGTCCCTGTTGTGGTACTTCTCCCTGCAGGTTTCCTCTGACAGCTACAGAACTTCCAAGCAGCTCCACAATGACCCACGTTCTGTCCTACCTAAAGTTTGGGTTGATTTCTCCCATCTTCTATTTAAGGAGGTGGGAGAAAGTTGTAAAATATTTTCACGCCTGCTCTTCTCCTGCAGAAGGTGGCCTCCCTGCATGAAAAAGGATGCACGAGCCCATGCATGTACAAGGAAGAGGTGAAAGCAAGTGCTTTCAGAAGGGGTCACACCAGGAAGCCACAGAGTCACTCTGCCCTCACAAGTCTCGTGGCAGGAATATCTCCTGGTGAAAGTGCCACAGGTGCGATAGCAGCGCAGCAAGGCCAAACTCCACCTGGTCCTGGCATAATATGTACCACATCCAACGCTCTCTTTCCACACCCCAAATGAAAGAAGGTAGAGCACAGCAACACTTGGTTGAAGTTTTCAAATAGTTTTTGCCTCCATACCTAAAAGATGAGACACATTTCTCTGTTTCTACCTCAGCAGTGGGGGTTAGGCTCACTTGATTAAGGCTCACTTAATTAAAAAAAATCAAGCCCACCACTCACTAAAAGAAATAAAAACAGCTTTCCCTTTTTCTTCTGTTTATCTTCAGCTACAGCCTTCTCTCTGACACCCAGGGAACAGCAGATACTCCATGTACCTTGGAACAAGCAGCAGATCTGAGAGGACTCGTTCCTACAGACAAACATAACCTGCAGTCATAGCCAGAAACTGTCTGACACAGAATGATCCAAATGGTTAGTCAGAAACGTGACTCAGTGTTGGAGACTCCCTCAAAAAAGCCTTGTAGGGAAGGGCCCAGCTGTCTCTTTAGGAAAAAGAAAAAAGGGGAAGCAAGTTCCAGGAGACAAAGCATTTCTCTTTCACCAGTGATCCAAGGTTTGCCTCTGGTCAATAATAAATACCCGTCTTGACAGATCTGTGGACCTTAGCATCGTGAGCGTCAGTGAAATGGCACAATGAAGGGTAATCATCAATGTAAGCAAAGTTAACAGCACCATGCAAACTGACACCCGTACAGACAAGTTTGTGTCTTAGAAAACTTATGATCTGGGTTGACATGATGCAACAGGTGAACGAGACAGAAAAATGAAGAGCTGAGCGGAGGGAAGCTAGCAAGTTACCGCAAACCAAGCAAACATCTCCCGACAGCACCTCCAGAGACACCAGACAGAAATCCAGGCTCTTCAGATGCACGGTAACAGCACGAGACACCGACACCCCTCCCCAGCCGCCTCCGACCTCCTTTAGCAGAGGGACCCTCTCGGACGGCGAGACCGCGCAGCTTCCCCGGGCAGAGACGGCGCACGGCGGCGGCCGCAGCGCCCCGCACTCGCCACAGCGACCCCTTCCCTCCCGCCAGCCCGGCCCGCACCCCGCCAGGCNGTCGCCGCCGCCGCCCCCCGTGGCGCAGGTGCCCGAGCCGCGGGCGGGAGGGGCGGCCCGGCCCGGCGCTCTTCCCAGCCCCGTTCCCGGTTGCGTTCCCGGCGCCGCAGCGGAGCTGCCGTGATGTCACGCGGGTCTGGGTCACGTGCGGCCGTCGCTGGCCCCGCTCCGCCCCCGCGGGTCCGGAGGGACGCGAAGGCTCCGGGACACCCGGCACTGGAACCGCCGGCTCCCGGAGCCTCGCGTCGCTCCCTGCCCGGGGCTCACCGCCCTCCGCTCAGCCCGCGGGAGCGAAGCAGAAGCACCAGCAGCAGCAGAAGCACAAAGCAGGTGCCGCAGGAACAGCGCGCACTTCCCCTCCCCGGAGAGCCTTTTCTTTCCAGCACCCGCCAAGAACCTTCTCACTGGTGCGGTATCGGGGGGGAAAAAAAACCCACAACAATGACTAAAAATGAAAACCATAACGCGACTTCATGCTCTCCTAGTGATACGAAATAGATTTGGTTTAAATTCACTAAGCATCCGAGTGAGAGCAAATTAAACGTTATTCTGTGCAGCTGAACTTGGTGTATCGCGCCAAGCCTGCCCTGCTTCATAAACGATTTGGCACTCTAAAGACCTTGCACACAACTTCCTAATGCTGCAAACTACAGAAAGTTTTAAGCAAATAAACACGTACAAAAGAGATGGATTTTGATCCACTGGGCTTCATGACGCCACGATTTCATTGCAAACCCGAGAGCCATGTTTCCTTCTCTTAAAGAAGCGGAGAACCCCATGCACTTACCTACATCCACGCACTACTGGGTGGAAACGAGCACGAGTAAATTCGTTTACCTACCTATGATTTTTCCCTCTATTTACAGCACCTACGGGACCTTGGCCGACGACCCAGCGGACTCACAACCGGCACCAGAAACGGGGCTTCGTCTCACACTCGTCTCATTGCATCAAGCTTCGCCAGCAACTACCAAAACCCAGCAAAAGCCGCCAACCCCGGGCAGCCTCTTTGCCAAGAGCAGGTTCCCACTTCCAAACAGCCCGCAATTCTCAGGCTTGACCCCCGCGACGGGACAGCCGGGCTGGGCGTGCCAGGGCACCTTCCCTACTCCTGTCCAGAGGGACTTTACCCAGGAGCGCACGGACGGGGTCAGAACACTGCGAAACCTCCGGTGTCCTGGAGCAAAGCCGCGGCGGGGAGGGAAAGCAGCGCTTTATCCGCAACGCTGGTGACACCGCTGCGCCCTTGCCCTCAACCTGCACCTACCAAACGCCTCCGCGTCTGCAGCCGGGGGCGAAGCTTCCGCACGGCTGACAGCAAAGGTCGGCACGGCCAGCCCGGCAGGCCCGGCGCGGCTGCTCCCGGGCCGAGCGGAGCCGTCCCGCCGCGGGACCCTCCTCCTGGGGGCGGGAGCAGCGCCGGCAGCGCGGCCGGGGCTGTGCGCTGGGAAACCGCGTCCGCGAGGGCCCGCGGCCGGGGGCGCTCGGTTCCGGGCGGTGAACGAGCGCCATGGCGGCCGGGCGGGGAGGTGCTGTCCTGCTGCTCCTGGCACTGTGCCTGCGGCCGCCGCCCGCCCGGGCCCGCAGCCTCCGCTTTGTGACGCTGGTGAGGGAGACGAGAGGCCGGTGGGGAGGGGGCCCGGGCCGGGCCGGGGTGACCGGACCGGGCCGGGGTGACGCCATGCCGCCCGCAGGTGTACCGGCACGGAGACCGCTCGCCCATCAAGGCCTTCCCGCGGGACCCGTTCCAGGAGAGCGCCTGGCCCCAGGGATTCGGGCAGCTCACGCAGGTGCGGGCGCGTCGGGTCGGGCGGGGCCGCGCTGGGGCCGGGGTCGTCGGTAACGCCTGGTGCCGTTGCAGGTGGGGATGCGGCAGCAGTGGGAGCTGGGCCAGGCCCTGCGGCGGCGCTACCGCGGCTTCCTCAGCGACACGTACCGGCGGCAGGAGGTCAGTGGCGGCCCCGGGCCGCGGGGCAGCGACGCGCTCGGCCGCCCGAGGGCGCGCCCGGGCGGCGGCTGCGGGTGTCTTGGGGAAGGGAGACGTCGGCGCCGGGCCTCGTCTCCGAGTATCTTCCTTCCTTAGCCCGTTCCCAGCGTAAGAGGAAGAAGAGGGGTCCGAGGGCAGGCTTGGTGCGGAGCCGGGCCGCGGGGCAGGGATCGGCTGCTGCTCAGCGGAGGCAGGAGCGAAGGCAAATCTAGCAGCTGCCGCACGGCTGTGAGACTGATAGAGCCGCCCGCCCTGAAGTCCAGGGAACAACACAGCAATGCTTTGTTGCGGCTTGTACTTTTTTTCTCACTCTAGATTTTGAGACTGTTTTTTTGGTTACAATTGCTGACAAGAGTATAGCCCTTGTTGGCCCTGCCCTCCCGATGCACTTAAGGTACAATTTCAGAGTTTGTACATATAAGCAGTACTTACTGACCAAAAATGACCCTGTCATTTACTTCCACCTGTAAGGTACTGACAGCTTCAGTGCCCTAAAGCCATTAATTTCCTTCTCTCAACATCCAGCGAGGATGGTGTCACACTTCATAATAGTTCTTGAGAAACTGGTAGGTTTCTTTTGAAGAAAGTTACAGGTCCCTTGAGGAACTATATGCTGAGCACAGGGGAAAATGTGAAAGATCTAAAAAAGTAAGGAAATAGAACCCCCCCCAAGTATCCCTGCTGGTTGATCAAAAAGGCATGAGTCAACTGGAACACGAGCAGGTGTCCTGGTGAGAGGCTGGTTCAGATGGGCAGTGGGCAGCCAAGCCCCCTTTGCCCCACTATGGGTTCTGCATCACTTCAGTTACTTTATCTGAGCTCAATCTGGCTGATTGACCAGATGGGGCAAACTGAGATTCCCCATATAATTTTCTGTCTTTGTTTCTCCCCTTTTAGGGCTCTCTAGAAGAACCAAACTTGACATAACTCAGATTTTACATCCCTTCTTTGACATCTGCTTCATCAGTAAAACTTACAGCATTGGGTCTACCACAGATCCTATAAAGCTTCCTCAGTAGTTCCTTTCCAAACATACTTCACTCTTACACAGCTTTTGTGAGCTGAAACTATTTTCATTCTCTTTCTTGAGAAGGAAAAACAAACCACGGCATATGCAAACAAAAGCTGTTCTGCTAACCAAGCCTCAATCCCTGCTGGAGTTGAGCAACCTCCCTTGTAAGAAGTGTTGCCTCTGGGTGACACCATATGACCATCTGTCACCTGACTCAGCGACAAGCTGGAGCCCTGGCAAAAAGGTGCTGAAGAAAGCATGTACACCCAGGGCTTAACTGGTTTTTTTACAACACTTGAAGAATTAGATCCTTATCATTTAAAACACTACCTTTTTATTTCTTCAGAGTTTACCAAGGATGAAAGCAAACCTATCTTAACGAGTACAGGGTCAGTTTTTTGAAGCCACAGTGAAGAGGTAAAAGTGGGTAGAAATTGATGTAAGAGAAAAGTTGTTTTTTCCTCGCGACTGTTAAGTTCTCTCACTTCATGTGAGAGATTATTAGAAAGAGCGAGAGTATTTTTTTTTCTTGTGAGTGTATATTTTTTATGTTTCTCTCTTCTAACATTTAAAAGAAGTCCCTATCTTGACATTGTATTCATTCCTCAGGCTTTCTATTCTATTCTATAGGATTCAACATGTTTTCTAGGACATTCCTTTATGATTTCATGTGGTTCCTCTTGTTTTATCACTGGTTTCTCTCCAGTCTCCCCTTAACTGTTTTCAGTACACAGATACCAAAATACTGAAGTTTTACCACTTTGACCTTCTGAACATTGCTTTATTTTTCTAATTTCTCTTTTTTTTTTCTGGCTTAGCTCTCTCTCTTCTGAGCTCTGGAATGATAAGTCTTGGCCCATTAATCCCAAGAGCCCACAACGATCAGATAAAATCCCAGCTTTTGCTTTTCTTTCTTCCTTTCCTGTTGGTCAGATCACTTTCGTCTTCGTTTCCCAGACAGAGGAGCTGAGACATGAGGAAGCCACTTCTTTCCATGAGCACGGCCGAGAACATTCTGTCACATTCCTAGAACCAAGAACAGAATGCAGGAGTTTGCCCAGTCCTGCTCCATATAGTGCATTTCCTATCTGTGCCCATTGTTATCTGCATCTCTGTCTCGCTCGTCTCTGACTCTTCCTCATGTTCAGACTCCTTTCTAACTGTAACCTCTACAAGCACAGCTGGCTGTCCCACTGATCCAGACCACACAGTTCCTGTATTACACACCAAACTGTCTTTGTATCTGCTCTTACAATTTTAACCAGGCTGACATCAGCAGGCATGGTCAGTGCAACTCCTGTTATCCTGTTTTCTGTGAGCAGCTGCAGGACACTTGGCAATATTCCTTGGCGAGTGGATCGTCCTGTGCCAGAGCACCGTCGCCTACAGGACTGTTACTAATGGTGCAGTGTCCCTGTCCTGGCAGATATTCATCCGGAGCACGGACTGTGATCGGACACTGATGAGTGCAGAGGCCAATCTGGCAGGCCTCTATCCCCCAGGGGGACAACAGATGTTCAACCCTAACATCTCCTGGCAACCTATCCCTGTGCACACAGTGCCCGAGTCTGAGGAAAGGGTAAGTTCATTTCAAGGACATGTACTCAAGTAGTGTACTCTCCAAAAATATTTGCTGCAGTCTTGATTCAAATTGTCTTGAACTTCTGGGACCTACCTTGCAGAGTTTTTTCTGTTCTCAGAACAAGATGAGAATTCAGGGGCTGTGTTCATTCCACATGTCAGGTGCAACACCCCAGCAGACCACACATGGTCTGGAGTATGTCAGCAGGAAGTACCGAGGCTGTTTATAGATGCACCTGCTAGTCAGGGTTTTGTTAAAATTGTGCATGTTGACTGCAAATTACGTACTCTGGTGACCTGGCTGCTCTCGTCTGTGCCCAGCTACTGAAGTTCCCTTTGACCTCCTGTCCACGATATGAACAGCTACAGACTGAAACACGGCACTCAGCAGAATACATAAATAAGACCAAAGAGAATTGGGTAAGTGATTGTTTGCATGAGATAAGGTGGTCTTAGGCTTGTAGTTAAAGTATTATCACATCTATATTGAGAGCTGTGAGAAAAGGGTAGGGATACCAGTGCATGTAATACAATACGAGATTGGAAAATTGAAGGTCTTTTTTCTCAAACCTACAGCAATTCCTGCAGATGGTGGCAAATGAGACTGGGATCCGGGATGTCACACTCGAGAGTATATGGAGTGTGTATGACACACTGTTCTGTGAAGTAAGTTTGGCCATTGTCTTACAGCACTGGAATTTGGTCTTCAGAATTCACTGGATTTGTTAGACATTATTTTGCAAAATCCCGTGAAACAACTTTTCACCACACAGTTAGGAGTAATGTTCACATTTCAGAATAATAAGTGTTCCTACTCACTAAAGGCATGTGCCAAGAATTACCTATTTTTGCACCCTATAACCTCCCACTCTGTAATTTAGATATATATCATGTCAGAGTCAGAAGAAGTCCCACTTGCACAATAAATCTCTTGAAAATAACTATAAAATGACTGCACTCTGAAGTCCATAGATCTCTGTGGACAAGTCTGAGTCAAGTAAGGTAGAAATGAGGTCTCTGCAAACTGAATAAGCGTTAACTTTATGATTTAAATTGGGATTTTTAAATTAGGATTATTCCTGGTATTCTCACCTGAACCAGCAGATTCATTCTATTGTCTATATGGAGACAATAAAAAAGTCCAAGAAATAGCTGAACTAACCAGCTATTTATTCTCTTTGTAAATTAATGAAGAACTAACTAAATATTTAAGCTGCTGACAGGAATGTCTCTAAACCTCTCAGACAGAATGGGCCCTTAAAGATATTCAGCCTCATCTTCTGGCAATTTAATGGAATGTGGAACAGGAAATTGTTCCAAGTAGTGATGGAAAACCACAACTTCTGTTTGTCTGCCATTTTAACTAATTCTTTCTTGTAATGTGTCGGCTGCAAAGCAAGTTCTTCTCTTGATTCCCAGTTCTCTGGCTTCTGGGTTTGAGTACAGGGCTTTGTGAGTCGTGCATCCTGTTGTTACATCTGCAGAGCCCTTGCTAACTTTCTCCAGAGTCCTTCAGTGGCCCTTAGAACCTCCACAGAAACTGTACTGCAGGTACACCAGAAATCCCGTGTTTGTGTTCACTTGTTTTCTTTTTTCTTTTCTCTTAGACTCCATGCCATCTGCAGGGCAGAATCGCCCACATGTAAAGTTAATGCCCTAAGATTATTGTGTTGGTGTTATGACATAATCCTGCACTCCAGCTGTGCTTCCACAGAAATGCAGCTCTTAAATAATCACCTTTATGCATCTCATTATTAGTTTCTGAAACAACATTAAGCCCCACCTATATTCTTTCTATGCAGCACAGCAGTATGAGGTCAGAAGCATAAATAGGAAAGAGACATATGGCATATTTAAAAGAGTATAGGATATCAGTTGCTGTATGGGCAGGTCTCCAGATACCCTCTCATTCTCTGTTTAATTTGTGATCCGAGCTCTCTGCAGATGAGTATTCTGTTTGTCTTTCTAGCAAGCCCACAAAATGGATTTGCCTGTATGGGTGACACCAGATGTCATGACTCGGTTGAAGCAACTAAAAGACTTTGGTTTTGAATTTCTGTTTGGGATCCACAATCGGGTAGAAAAAGCTCGTCTGCAAGGCGGTGAGTGTACAGGGGAGGGAGCCTCGTGCTGCTCTGACTTTTGCCTCTTACCAGCTGTTCTCTTTCCTCAGGGGTCCTGCTGGATCACATAAGGAAAAATCTAACCAAAGCAGCAAATGTTTCTTCTCATCAGAACCTGAAAGTACTTGCCTATTCAGCGGTAAGTCAGAACTAGGGTGCTAGCTTATAGCCATCTCTTCTTCCTCACAGGGGATTGGGGCTTGGTGATAGTTTTAACCCTTTCTACCTTCTCTACAGCCCATGCAGTGATAAGGACATGCCTCTTTGCCTCTGGCTGGGTGGGAGGTGCAGTATCTGGCATCATTCTTCTGGGGCCCCTGAGGAAAACTCCTAGTATGTGCTTTGTTCCTTTTAGCTAACGCTCATGGATGAAACTGACAGACTTTGGGGAACCACTGCTGTATTTATTTGATAGATGGGTTGATGCTACTCAAATATGGTGTTTCAAAAGCGTTGATACAGTTCCATTTCCAGCAGCCTACTGACTGGAAAGTCAAACATCTCTCCCAGATTGCTCTCTGGAGATTAATTCTTGAAAAACACTGCAGGATACGTGTGGCTGTGTTTTACTTCCTCCCCTTCTTTGACACTGTCACAGACCACTGTTCGAGCAGTACCGTTCCTCTACCTTTTTCCAGATGGAAGTTAGAAAGGTGACGTCCCTTCAGCACTGCCCTGTCCATTACTGGTACAGTCTGAGCTGCCCTGCCACATCCACAAGGGTGACTGATTTGGTTTTTTTCCCTCTTTCTCAGCATGACACCACACTTGTGGCACTGCAGATGGCTCTAGATGTCTACAACAAGATCCAAGCACCATACGCCTCATGTCATTTATTTGAACTGTACCAAGAGGATGATGGGTGAGGGCTGCAGTAAAGACGTCTGCTGTGATTTCACCTGAGGGTTAGATACCTAGGCTAGGCTCCACCCTAGGGGCATGCAGTCTTGCTTCTAGTGGCAGGCTCTCATGAGGAAAATTTGTGACTGTAATAAAGGGTGTACACACCAAGTTTTTGGGAAGGGATGACTTAAGCTAGAGAAAAAAAAATACAATATCTTGCTGTGTTTTGTTTTCAGTAACTTCTCAGTGGAGATGTTTTACCGAAATGAGAGTGGGAAAGAACCTTTCCCACTGACAATCCCTGGCTGTCAGCATACATGCCCACTGCAAAGATTCCTGGAACTTACAGATCCTGTTGTTCCCCAGGACTGGGAGCAAGAATGCAAGGTAGCAAGCAGAATGCATGACACAGGTGAGCAAGGCTGGACCAGAGGGTGGCAGAAGGGAAAACTCAGATAATACCATGCTGACCACTTGTTTTCTCCCTTGCAGAACTGTTTGTGGGTTTGGCTGTGTGTGGATCCATTCTCCTTCTCCTTATAATCCTCCTCTTGACTGTACTCTTTCGCATACAGTCTCAGCCCCCCGGTTACCGGCATGTTTCCAACGAGGCAGAAGAACAGGCCTGACAGTTGCTTCAACTCCTTCCCAGGCAGTAGGGGGAAGCCGTGTTGCCCCTAAGGATGATTGGGCACCTTCAGTTACCAAGCATTCTTCTACTTTGGCCTTTGCTTCCCAGAACAAAGCTGGACTTGATTTTTGGATACTTTCTGAAGGTGACATCCCAGAGAAGAAGGGTTAAACTACTCTATTGGAAATAACACCGAAATTTTGAAGCCAGTATACTGTGTGGTGCCCCTGGTCCTCATACAGCTTTCCTAGTCTGGGATTCCCAACATGGCCAGTTCAAGTTTTCCTCCTTTCAACTGATTGTAAACATTACCACTCGCCCTGACAGTGGCAGAGAAGCTTGGGCCTCCAGCAGCTGCCACATCCAGTTGCATTTCTCTTCAGGGTCAACCTGCTTTGAGTGCTTTTCTGTCACACCATGAGACTGCTCTTGGTGGGAAGGCTGGGCTTGTAGCTGAGGGCAGAGCTCAGTAACAGTGCACCAAGATTCATCTACTGTCCATGCAGAGGGAACTGGTGCAGATGATTGGAGATGGTAGAAGTGTTTCTTGAGGTTGCTGCCAAGTAGTTGCTGCTGGCAACTGGTCTTTTTTTCCTCCTCACACTGTGGTTCAAGAGAGGACTGGCCTGAAATCAGGACAAGATTGAAAACCTGGCAGTAGTTCCTAGGATTCAGCTCAGAGTAGAATCACAGAACCCAAAGCTCTAAGAGCTTCATGAGGGAGAGCAATTCCTCTTACTGTAGCAAACCCACACTCCATTTCTTGTGCAGTGTTGGCCCTAGAAAGGAAAGTCCCTATAGATAAGAAACCTGGGTTGCCCCTGAAGATCCCGAGTTTGAATTTTAATTCCCACCTCTGAACTTCAAGTACCTATTAAAGTGACTATCCAGTACTGCAGGCAGTCTGGATTTCAGCCCAAGGAGTATGCTTTATTAGCAGAATGTTGCTATGCTGCAATTAAGAGATGTGGTAGAGCTGTTTACCTAAGACTGGATAAAATGCCAAGTTCTTTCTTCCTGTTTTCCCTACTGGATGGACAACAAACAAACACCCATAAAGGATCAGAGTTGGCAGGTCACTGGATTCCTTTATTTGCCATGCTTTGGCATTTTGTCTAAAGTGTGATTCTTTTTCTCCTGGCTGGCCTCAGTGCACACTGCAGCTGCTGCAGAGACCTTCACTCTAAGTGCTCACTACCTGCCTTGTAGCTTATGGCAGAAAATGAGACTGCAGCGGGCACCAGAATCACAGGCTCTTCACATGGTGATGGTGCACATTCACTTCCCACTTTTACTTCTTTTTCTGGTGCAGTTCCCTTCCCCTCTTGGCAGCAGAAGCCAGTTCTTAGGTTACGGACATTTCCTTTTCTTCCCCTAAGAAGTCCAGTGGGGACTTTTCGCCCCACCATAATCAGCATCCTGCCACTATGGGAACTCTAAATCAGCAGAAGCAGCTTGCTGTTCTCAGCATCTTCCTCACCTTTTTGTCTGCTGAAGATACAAACTAGGCCTCCTGCACAGCAAGACAGTCATAAACAAAAAGCTACTGCCTGTGAGAACAGGCATAAGAAAGAGGTAATAGAAAGTGCATTTAAGAGGACCAGACCTGTTATTTTTAAAGACACCAAATTTTGCACACACAGAGGCAAGGTTTCTATGATGATTATTTACACATTTTGACTGTGAATGACTTTCTGTAATTGTTCCAATACATTTCATTATTAAAATCAAATTCGCACTGAACTCTACTCATTTTCTTCTCTAAGAGTTCACAGGGCTAGCACCAGTGTTGGAAAACAGGCAGAATATTCCCTCCTGCAGCATATTCCCTCCCAGAGGAATTCCCTGTTTCACAATCCCACATACAGCACAGGGAAAACCAAGATACGCTATTTTTGACTACAGCAACAATGCAAAGATACAGTTGATAATGCATCCTGTCCAACTCAAAGGGATCCACTGCAGACCCAGTATTATGACTAGTACTTAACACCACTCTCTTAGGTCTCACAGCCCTCCTCAGGAAAGGTCTCAAACTTCTCCTCTACAAACGCAGTTCAGCAGAATACTCAAAGCAGCCACTCTATATCAAAGAATTTTAATTTAGTACAAAACTTTATTAATACTGCAAAACTATAAAAGTGAACATAGAGAATCTGCACAGGCCAGGAGCCCATCCCATCCATCAACCTTTGGGACAGCAGCAAGGCCCTGGGCAGCTTTGTAAACAAACTAGAAAAAGCAAAACTTCAAGAGTTTAACAACAGTCTTGTGGTTTGGCTTTGAGCAAGGGTGTTCAGAAGAAATTTCTCATTTCTGTTTTATAACACTTTTTATCCAACATTCTGAAGCCCATAGGCATGGGTGAAAAAAATTACCTAATCAGTGGCAAGAAAGAGCCTAGAACTCTGAAAATAGAAACTACAGAATCAGTAAGTGCCCAGTTCCATACTGCCCTTGCATCCCATGAGGCAGGTAGAGACCTCTGGCATCATGATGTTCTTTGTGGTCGTTAAATAGTTGCAAGCATACAACAGGCTAAGCCTGAGGCCTTGACAAACACACATTTTCCAGGAAGCTTGCATATGGGAGAGCTTGGTGTTTCCTAGGCTACCCAAGCTATCCATCACCTCAGCACTGTGAACATTGGTAACTTTTAGGTTGTTAATCCTGTTAGCAAATGTTTTTCAACGCAGTTGGACTCGAACAGGCTGGGGACCCTTACCAGGAGCTGCTCCACAGCAGACTACAGGAAACGGTAACCTCTTACAAGTGAAGACAAGCAGATACAGCAGGCTGGAAGCAGTTAACTTCAGCAGGATCTGAGAACACCTTTGAAGTTTTGCTAGTGCCTCAGAAAATAAGTGGTAACTCCCTTTGCAGGAGGAACCAAGTACTGACACAACTTTCCAGAAAGGGAAGCCAAGAGGATCTGGGAAGCAAGATCAGAGCCATGGAGGAGGGACAAAGTCTAACGCCCTGCACAGCTTATACTGTCCACTGCCAACAACCAAGTTTGTAACCTGGGATTTAGAAACGACCAAATACTAAATCAGTTCTATAGATCCCTCCCTTTTCGCTTTTTTCCCTGGGATTTAGAATCACTGGTTTTTGTTCTCATCTCTTCCAGCTCCCAAGACAGTAACTTAGCTTTGAGTTTGCTTGTGCCAGGGTTTGCCTGCCTCTGCCCTCCACGTCTGGATGAACTCCAGCTTCCAATCCCCTGTTCTGTCATGACTTTCAAAAGATGTTCTTGCTTCTTGGCCACCATCTCCTCTCGGCTCCAGATCAGAATACTAAAGCCTGAGAAGAAAAATACCATGCATTAAAAATTCTACATCAAACATAGTACTTTAGACTATGTCACTTAAATGCCAGAAATTCAAAGGGCTTTGTCTGTTCTAAGGTATTTCCAAAGTAGAGAGGATGCAAAAATAGTTATTGCAGATGCTATTTCCACATAGCCATGGAAATCTAAGTAAGAAATGTAAGTAATTTCTAATCTTATCTGTCATAGGTCTAAGACCTCAATCTATAACCAGCTATCTTAATTGTATACAGCCTGCAAAAAACACACTAATCTTGGCTCTGCAGCCTAGGAAATGAGATAAATTAAACGAAGGGAAAGGGTACAGCCTAGCAGGAAAAGGCTTTCCCCCCCCCTCCATTGTTTTCTTCTACTGTTCCATGGCCAGCAGGTGGCAGCGGCTTTCTGCTGCCAGGAGGCTTCCCGCTTCTCTGGACTTGTTCTCAGGAATGTTTCACAGGAGATGACTAGCAGACTCTTTTCCAAGTGCAAAGGTGTAAGACTGAAAAGAAGGTCTTGATCTCTTTTACGGATTACGAATTTATAGAGCACGTAGGATTTGGGAACACCCCTATCACAACTTGCTTTAATCTGGAGTAAAAGCCAGCCCTTTTCTGGGACCCATGCTTAATGCCCCGGGTTCTCTTCACTCACCCATGCCAGAAGCCAGTGTGTCTCCCATAGGGTTAAATTTATTGAGCTGAAAATGAAAACACCATTAGAGTCTGTAAGACCATCACTGCTTACATAATAGTCATAAGAGCACCACAGCTTATGTAACAGCAACAAACCATCTGGAAAACCCAGTGTTCCCAAAGAGTATCACAACCTTCCCCCCCAGATGACCACAGACTAGTCCTACTTGAGTCAGCAGCTTTAGCTGGCTGTCATATCCCATATCCCAAGTCAAGAGGATATTGTTCTAGTCCCTAACCCATAGACTCAACATATAGCTGCCCTTTTAACTGCAGCACTCAACTCACCGAGATGATACCAGAAGCATTTGGATCATGGAGTTGACAAACCATCTCCCCGGTGTTTCCATCAAACACATCAACGGTTCGTAGCTCACTTGCCATATACCCTGGAAACTTGGGGTCTGGATAGCGACCTACGACAATGAGGTCATAGCGAGGATGCCATGTCGCCTAGTCATAGAGCAGAGTGATGGAGAGCTTAGAGAAAGGGACAGAGCTCATCAGTGACACACACCAGACAACTGACACTGAGCAACACTTCATACATCACACTCATAGCTTTAGAAACAGTGCTCCACTGGACGTTGCAGCAGTGTAAATATCCACCCACCAAAGCAGTATCTTGACCAGAAATCAGAGCTTTTCTGATTAACAGCCAGCTGCTAGCACCAAATGTGATGCTCCTCTGAGATTTAACTCACCTTAATAGGTGTAAGGTGCTGAAACTGCCTATGTGGATGTGGAATCAGATGCTGTGGCTTGGTCCAGTCTGAAGATGAGTAAATCCTGATTTCATTGCGCTGGTCTGTGCTCAGGAGCTTTGCACCATCTGTTGGGCTGAAATAAGCTAGGAGAGGGAGACAGTAAGGCAAACTAAAGAACACGATGCTGTGACTGACAAACACAAAAGTCACATTTCTCTGATTGAAAATCCATTGCTATTTCTTTAATAGGGATGTTTAATATGGCTGTGTGTCTCAATAGACTTTACCTGTCTTAAACTCAAAGCTCTTAAAAACAGTAAGCTGAAACCTACAGTGTGGAGTTACCTAAGAATCATTATTCTCATTTCAGAATCACTGAATGAAACATTGCAAAGAAAGGAAATTGCTAGTTCAAATGGAAAGACAACAGAATAATAAGAGTCTTCTGCAGTTTGGACTTCCACAAACTGGTAAAGCTGCACCCAAGAAATAGAGGTCTGAGTCTTATGCTCTGCTTTTTTCAAAGGACTGCCCCAATAAATTCAATTTTCTAATCTCAGCCACTGCTTTCAAACTCACTTTTCAAGGTACAGTGCCCCAGTTTGTATGCCAAGTCTTAAGAAGGTGCTGCAGCTGCTCTATCTACTTCCCTGCCTCCGGTGACACATTCCCTTCTTTGCTTTAATTACTGTGCAGCTTCAAATCTGAGCAAAATCTAATACTGCCCCCACAATAAAAGCTGAGGTGAGTGGGCTCTCTGCAGACATCCATGCAATTAAATCTTTATCTCAATTCACCTGCATTGACAGGTTTCTCATGAGGAAGCAGATGAAGAAAGCTCATTTTGTTTTTGATGTTTCTGAGGTCCCAGATTTTGACTGTCTGATCCACAGATGCTGTGGCCAACAGCCACTCACATCGGGAGTTAAACTCTACATGAGTCACTTTCTTCCTGTGCAACTTCAGCTTCCAAATCTGTGCAAACAGAAAATCATACAAAAAATCAAGGTCTGGAGTACAGAAATGGAATAATAATCTACTATTACAGGGTAAAGAGGTCTCACATTTATAGATTAGCTAAAATACACTAACAGTTTATCCACTGGAAACAAGAAAGGAAAAGAATGACCTTGGGAAATAACCATTTAATTCTAGGAGAACTCTGATCCACCAATTTATTACAGCTATGAGAAAGGAAGATGCAATCCCTGGTTCATGGAGGGAAGTATTAGTACCACTGTACAAAGCAAGATCACATTTGGAGGATTTTAAGCAGTGCCAGTCTTGCACCTGCAGAAAGATTAAAACAAAATGGAACAGGTACATGCAATGCCAAGGTAACAAAGAAGGACCTGCTTTTTATGGAAGACCAAAGAACCTTGCTCTTTTTATCTGAGTAAAACATGAGAAGAGATAATTGGCTTCTAGAAACATACCAGTGAAGAAACATGACGGTAAGACAAATATTTCAATTAAAACCAACAAATAAATACAAACTGATCTATGAATAAGTTTCTATCCAAAGCCAGAAGATTATTTCTAATCAAAAGGCTGATGCTGACCCATCCTCCTGCAATGATGGGTATCTCCCAAATGCTAAAAAGACTGCCACATTCTTTCAGGAAAAAAAAAGAAAGTAAGCAACTAACCTTGAACAAGGGCAAATAAATTGGAGCATGCCTGATTCTGCCCGTTAATTTACACAGCTGCCACAGCTCATTCATTCATCGTGTGGTAAAACTGTTACAGATGTTACCCTTACAGACAGAAGAGATGGCAATGCTGGTGTAATGGTACAGCAGGTTCCTGAAGTAGGGCCCACTCCAACTATTCTCTCCTATGTTCCCATACCACTTCAGTCTGTCTCTGCCTGCCCTCTCGTGTCTAACGGTGGAAGTGCAATTTCCATCCCAACGTTCCCTGCATCACTGCTGTGTGCCAACCCCTGGGCCCTGGAAGGAGATATTCGAAGCAGTATCTCCCAAATGACTCCCATCAGTGAGCTAAGTTTCTGAAGAGTAAAGGTTGTTGGCAGAGGGTGCTCACATCTTTACATAACCCTATAATTACTCTTGCCAGGAGCAAGTACCTTAAGGAATGGATAGCACATGACACAATCCCTCCCTGTTTGAGATTTATTACCATTACACTCAACCATTTGAAAATGTCTAACGGATGGCAAAAGCAGAGGACTTCTCACTACCTAGACACTGGGTGGACTCATCTGAGCTGCAAGGCATTTGCTCCTCTTTTCATGTGGGAAAACACATGAAGATTCCCGTAGAGGTGATGCTGCATGGAGCCATACATACCTCTTCACCAGAAGTGCTCAGCAGTACCACGTTGCCCACATTATCACCTGTCACCACTGCACGGCAGCTTGCAGAAACATCCACACTGCAGTACCAGCAACTAGAGAGAAGGACATAGAATCAGTGCTCCTCCCACAGGACAGTGAAGGCAGTGGAGCTCTGGTTCACCATCCCCAACAAGGGAGACTGCAACAGATTGTAACTACAATCTCCTGCCTGATGGTGTGGGCCTGAGTATCAGGAACAAGGATGGCTTATCAGCAATGCTTTCTGTTGGTGATTGAATATGAAGTAACTTCCTAGCCATTTTTGAAGTGCTCATTAGATAGGGTATGACACATTGTGACAGCAGAACATAGAGACTGAAGAGCCATTTGGTGCCTGCATAAAAACATACCTTGAGAAAGATCAGAACACTCTTAGAACAATGACGAATGTGCAGAAACAGCTTTATAATTACATTTTCCACAAAACACTGAAGCAGCAGTAAAGACAAAAGCTTTGTACTGAAAAGTTGCATATCAAACTGTCTCAACTTCATGCTCCAGGAAACAAAACTCAATAGAAACTTACCTGATAAAGACAGATATCTTAACCCCAGCTCTACTGGGAGGGGAAGGGCAGCGAGAATAAAGCTGTGATCCTTTGGGAACTTATTGTGAAAACTTCACTTGCATGATAAATTATTCCAAGAATTCAAGGCCATGGAAATGAACAATGTGAACCTGAAGTCTCCAGAAGGTCCACAGGGTAAACTCAATAACGTGAAATTCAGATTGCACAGGAATGTNGGAGATATTCGAAGCAGTATCTCCCAAATGACTCCCATCAGTGAGCTAAGTTTCTGAAGAGTAAAGGTTGTTGGCAGAGGGTGCTCACATCTTTACATAACCCTATAATTACTCTTGCCAGGAGCAAGTACCTTAAGGAATGGATAGCACATGACACAATCCCTCCCTGTTTGAGATTTATTACCATTACACTCAACCATTTGAAAATGTCTAACGGATGGCAAAAGCAGAGGACTTCTCACTACCTAGACACTGGGTGGACTCATCTGAGCTGCAAGGCATTTGCTCCTCTTTTCATGTGGGAAAACACATGAAGATTCCCGTAGAGGTGATGCTGCATGGAGCCATACATACCTCTTCACCAGAAGTGCTCAGCAGTACCACGTTGCCCACATTATCACCTGTCACCACTGCACGGCAGCTTGCAGAAACATCCACACTGCAGTACCAGCAACTAGAGAGAAGGACATAGAATCAGTGCTCCTCCCACAGGACAGTGAAGGCAGTGGAGCTCTGGTTCACCATCCCCAACAAGGGAGACTGCAACAGATTGTAACTACAATCTCCTGCCTGATGGTGTGGGCCTGAGTATCAGGAACAAGGATGGCTTATCAGCAATGCTTTCTGTTGGTGATTGAATATGAAGTAACTTCCTAGCCATTTTTGAAGTGCTCATTAGATAGGGTATGACACATTGTGACAGCAGAACATAGAGACTGAAGAGCCATTTGGTGCCTGCATAAAAACATACCTTGAGAAAGATCAGAACACTCTTAGAACAATGACGAATGTGCAGAAACAGCTTTATAATTACATTTTCCACAAAACACTGAAGCAGCAGTAAAGACAAAAGCTTTGTACTGAAAAGTTGCATATCAAACTGTCTCAACTTCATGCTCCAGGAAACAAAACTCAATAGAAACTTACCTGATAAAGACAGATATCTTAACCCCAGCTCTACTGGGAGGGGAAGGGCAGCGAGAATAAAGCTGTGATCCTTTGGGAACTTATTGTGAAAACTTCACTTGCATGATAAATTATTCCAAGAATTCAAGGCCATGGAAATGAACAATGTGAACCTGAAGTCTCCAGAAGGTCCACAGGGTAAACTCAATAACGTGAAATTCAGATTGCACAGGAATGTTTTCTGGCTTTCCTATGCTATTTGAGCTGCTACAGACAAAACAGATCACTGATGACAACGAAGAGGAGGAAGTTACCCTGCTCTTCTCACCTCACATTTTATAAAGTTAAAAGCTGTCAGTATCTGAAAGATAGGAGGTGATGTCACCAGAAAGCAACCCCAGAAGATGCATGCAGCACACTCAGCTACTGTAAAAGCTTAAGCGCCCAGTGCTGCCTCGCCTGTCAACACCCTGCAGTGCTACAATCAGAAACAGGACCCTGTCTCCCAGCTCCCTCATGGGACCAATTCATACCAAGAGTCTCCTAACACTAGCAAAAATGAAGATGTTAAGAGATCTCAAGAAGCAGTGCAGCATTAACCCCAAGGAACAAACAGCCACCCTTGCAGTCCCCTCTTCTCACCAAACATTATGGTGCTCATGGCCACAGTCTGGGGCACGAGAGACCACCTGCACCGCTCTGCCCTCAAGGTCCTGCAGGCTTAGGGTGCCATCACCCGATGCCACATAAAGCTTCACTGCCTCATAAGGACTGAATTTGATGTCTCCAAGAGAATCTCCTGGCCCTTTCTGAAATACACACAAAGCCAAGAGGCATTAAGGTTAGAGTAGAAGACAAAATACAACAGTCACCTCCTGGAACACACTGACAGTCTTCCTAGGTACAAGCATTGCTTTCAGGTAGAGTGCATATATAAGAACTTTCTTCCTAACTTATTTGCAATCTGGGTACATACATTCTGAGACTTTAAGTTCACCCTCACCACTTTGGGTGCAAACCTCATTAGCAGCATTGCTGCTTCTGTTAGGAGGATAGAACTAATCTACAGTGAACTACCTGGCTCAGACTAGGCTTAGAAGATCACAATCAAAACCAGCATTATCCCATGTATAAATCACATAAAATCTCATGACAGCCCAGCACCAAGCTTTTTGTACAGAGACTTTGTCACTAGTTCCCTGCAGGCTGCTTCCAGTGCTGTATCTGGTCTTCCTCAAGTTACCAGCAGGCAGGATGAGACTGGTGCAAAGAGAAGTCTTACTGCTAGCCTCATGGCAGAGAAATCTTATGTTCTGTGTCATATGGTTATTTTTCCCCCATCCTCTATTACTAAGAAAACATGGAAAAAACATGGAAACACTACACAATGACAGAAAACAATACTAGCTGGGAGTCCCAAATTCCTTGATACTCAAGTGCACTCCATTTGCTGCTCTGCAGTTGCAGAACAACTAGTTAAAGTTTCACTGTAAATACTAGAATTTAAGAAGCCAATGAAGATTAAAACAAGGCCCACCCATAGAGCCTATTTTCCTCACAGCAGTAGAAGGAGGATGGTATGCGCTTTCAAATCCAGGCATCGTTGCTGTGACAGGCATTCCACTGGGATTCAAGATCCTTGTGCCCCAGGACCCAGTTTCTCTCTCCTTCCTCACCTGGCCAGTCATCCCAGCATTACTTAAGTTCACCTTCTGCCCTCTTGCAAGGTTACAGGTGAACAGCCATGGAAAACAACCATGAAAGCTGCCACCCGGAAAGAATTGGAGGGAAAAGTAACGCAGAAGCTAACCCAAATTCTTTCACTTACCTTTAAGCACTGAATGGAAGTAACTAATTAAATAGTTCAGGCTTCCTCATGTGTCCACAGAAAAAGCAATAGTCTGAGAAGGTAATTCTTAGAGCTCAAGAAATTCATCTCCTCTTTTCACTCATTATTGAAGGAGTTCAGACTCTTAATTTTGGTATTTTGGCTAATCACCAACAGCTAGGTGGGATGAACTGGCATGATCCTTATGGCATGCACTGCTTGAAATCAGTGGCATTAGTGGGAAAGCACTGATGGAACTATAAATTGTCATGTAAACACCATCTGACAACAAGCAGCACTGCTAGCAGGTGGAGAGGTTAGAAGGTCCCCAGGGCACAGAGATTTGGGAAGTTTTAGGAACAGACAGTTGCAGAAATCCACTGGCACTCCCATTCTCTCATGTACAACGGGTAGTAAGCAGCACCAAAGATTCCCTCCCCTTCAGTGATGAAAAGCTTTTTCCTACCCACTGCCCCATTCCAGGGAAAAATTAAAAAGAATGAGCCTCCCTGAAATTCAGAGGATAGAGGCCATGTATGTGGGGAACAGGAAGCCCAGCTCTCACATATTCGAGACAAACATCTCTCTCTCTCTTTCTCTCTCTCCCTGTAGCGCTCCTGCCAGCAGGACACAGAGGCCCAAAGCATTACTGTATTCTTACTCCCNACTGCTAGCCTCATGGCAGAGAAATCTTATGTTCTGTGTCATATGGTTATTTTTCCCCCATCCTCTATTACTAAGAAAACATGGAAAAAACATGGAAACACTACACAATGACAGAAAACAATACTAGCTGGGAGTCCCAAATTCCTTGATACTCAAGTGCACTCCATTTGCTGCTCTGCAGTTGCAGAACAACTAGTTAAAGTTTCACTGTAAATACTAGAATTTAAGAAGCCAATGAAGATTAAAACAAGGCCCACCCATAGAGCCTATTTTCCTCACAGCAGTAGAAGGAGGATGGTATGCGCTTTCAAATCCAGGCATCGTTGCTGTGACAGGCATTCCACTGGGATTCAAGATCCTTGTGCCCCAGGACCCAGTTTCTCTCTCCTTCCTCACCTGGCCAGTCATCCCAGCATTACTTAAGTTCACCTTCTGCCCTCTTGCAAGGTTACAGGTGAACAGCCATGGAAAACAACCATGAAAGCTGCCACCCGGAAAGAATTGGAGGGAAAAGTAACGCAGAAGCTAACCCAAATTCTTTCACTTACCTTTAAGCACTGAATGGAAGTAACTAATTAAATAGTTCAGGCTTCCTCATGTGTCCACAGAAAAAGCAATAGTCTGAGAAGGTAATTCTTAGAGCTCAAGAAATTCATCTCCTCTTTTCACTCATTATTGAAGGAGTTCAGACTCTTAATTTTGGTATTTTGGCTAATCACCAACAGCTAGGTGGGATGAACTGGCATGATCCTTATGGCATGCACTGCTTGAAATCAGTGGCATTAGTGGGAAAGCACTGATGGAACTATAAATTGTCATGTAAACACCATCTGACAACAAGCAGCACTGCTAGCAGGTGGAGAGGTTAGAAGGTCCCCAGGGCACAGAGATTTGGGAAGTTTTAGGAACAGACAGTTGCAGAAATCCACTGGCACTCCCATTCTCTCATGTACAACGGGTAGTAAGCAGCACCAAAGATTCCCTCCCCTTCAGTGATGAAAAGCTTTTTCCTACCCACTGCCCCATTCCAGGGAAAAATTAAAAAGAATGAGCCTCCCTGAAATTCAGAGGATAGAGGCCATGTATGTGGGGAACAGGAAGCCCAGCTCTCACATATTCGAGACAAACATCTCTCTCTCTCTTTCTCTCTCTCCCTGTAGCGCTCCTGCCAGCAGGACACAGAGGCCCAAAGCATTACTGTATTCTTACTCCCAGTCCTCGGTGCTGGTGAAGACACGGACAGTATTGCCATTAAAATCCTGCAGGGCGGTAGTGCCGGCAACTGACGAAGTGTACAGCTGACTAGGGTTAAAAGGGTTAAACTTCATTCCTGTGATGGCCCCTCCAGCTCCCATCTATAAGGAAGGGGATGAACAAAAGAAAAATCCACTGAGTGATGGGGAAGGAGAAAAGTGTACTCTGCAAGTCTGCATTCACTGCTATGTCTTTAACAGCAACAGTGAAATACTACAGTTCTCTAAAAAGGCAAAGACAATCATGTTTCTCACATGATGGCTGTCTAGACAGCTGCCCTCCTGGAGGACAAATCTGCAACTCCTTCAGTCCCCAGGCAAAGTACTCCCTTGCTGGCTGGCACCACACTATTTACAAAAAGAGAAAAATTACTTTGGAATTTTTGGAGGATAGACCTCTATGTTAATTCAGAAAGGCAATAAAAGTTACAAAGTTTTTGAGCCCCTGTCAGAATGGAAATGGCTGAATAAAGCAACTAAGGGGTATGCCAGCTGTATAAACCATGCAGTCTATCTTAGTTTCTCACTTTAGATAAAGGGACTTTGTCTCTCCCCACTCAAAGATGTTTTCATCTGACACAATAAAAGGAGAGCAGAGAAAGACTGAGACCTAAATCAGACAGACCCTCTCTCACTACTTGCTTCTGGCATCCCTTTAAGATAACCGTTTTGCCAGTTGCTGTATTATTTTTCCACTGAGCACACACCAAGTATTGCTTCATTATGAACTTAACCACCACACCTCAGTTCTCCCCTTTGCTAGAACAGACTGGGACTTAGGAACAACCACACTGTTGCATTTCAGTCCTGCCCCATAACTGGCTACTCTGAAACCCAAGACCATTATGTGCTTCTCACAACAGACCTCAGTTTTTATCTGCAGTACTTTGTGGTACTCCAGTTTTCCCTCCCAGCCATTCCACACACACAGAGGCTTACCCCCTTTATGAAACATGTTTTAGTAAGTACTTCATAGTCCCAAAGGATGATGTCTCCACCTTTGGAACCAACAGCTACTGTACTGGGGTGTGTTGGATGCCATTCCAGGCATGTCACTCTCCTGTCAAATGGACTTGCTGTTCGAAAGAGGCGGTATGAGGCAAGAGAACGCAGAAAAGGCAGCTGCAGACACTGTTAAAAAGGTAAAGAGAATTATGACTTTTGCAGGCATCCTTGAGATTCTCTGAAGTGCTACGTAAGTAACGAGTGCTACAATTTCTAACTATCATTAGTGTTAGTACGTTCACACAAAATTCTAAACTTCTCTGCACAATGAAGAGGGTATGCTGAACCCAAGGGAAACAGCCTGTGATCACACAAATCCCCATCAGCCACGGCATTCAGAAAGCAACAGAGAACCAAGAGATAACATATTTTAAATTATGTTCACAGAGCTAATCCTCGTGGGCTGAGCTAAAAAGGAGGGATAATTAACAAGGAAGAAGAACATGCCTCCACACCAGTAAAATGCACTTATGATTATCTTTACTGAGCATCTCAAAATGTTACGCATCATCCAGAGATAAAACATTATGGTCCTCCGTCCAGTTTGTCTGCAGCTCAACTACACAGCATAAGAGTGAACAGAACACAGAGGGAATGAGAAACTATGACATGATCGTATTGTTATTCAGTAAAAAAATAGGTACTGCTTGGATGAATTAGGCAATTTCTTTACCATTTGGATACTTAAAATACTTGTATCAGGAAGATAAAGCTAGCCCAGGTGCTTCCCACCTATGTTACAGAAGGAGTCTATTTATTTTCAACTGAAAGGTGTATGGCTCTGCAAAACAGTAAAACATTACAGGCTAGATGGACTATGTGAACAAGAGAAAAAACAACACTAAACCTGACAAGATTAGCAAAGCAACCTTGTGGATGCAAGACAGCACGACAAAACAGTCGGATCAGTGTACAAAAGTATCCCTGTGCAATAACTTAACCACTACACTTAGCAAATTTAAACACAATTCAAGGAAGCACTGAATTAACAGAGAATAAAATGTAAATGACAGGGCTGGGTCAACCAAAAGGGAAAGCCATTTCAGCTCTTCCATCTTACAGGATTAAGCATCAGACTTGGAGCCACAAATTCTGCAGATAGGGAAATTTAAGCCCCTTTAAAGTTTCTCTGTGTGTTGAAGACTATTTTTTTATGTAGGGAGCTGAGATGTCCAACAGGTCATGAAGGAGACACTCCTCACCTGCCTGAGCTGTGCCCGAATGGAGCCTCCCAGCATGTTCTGGTAGACATAATGAACAATGCTGCACTGCCGCTCCAGCTGATGGGAAAGGACTCTGTTGTTTCTCACCACAGACCCACCTCCACGCCAACCTGCCAGAGAGGAAAAGAGTAAAACTTACTGACAGGCAACTTCTGTCATGTTCATTCACTAAACAATATCAGAAGACATCTACATTTGCTGCTACATCCATGAAAAGCTTCTGCCATAAGGTAAGTCTCTAAATAATTCTTACATGTCTTAAGGTACAGCAGCTTCTGTAATTATGGAGTCCAGTGCTTCACACAGCATACACAGCTTTGTGCATGCTGCCTCTCATTAAACCTTCCTTCACTTTGCCAAAGATTCATCAAAGACAACAGGAAAGAACTAAGGCAACGCCACAGGTGGGTGGTGCATCTCTTGGACAGTGTAGAACTTGAACAGTTCATACCTAAAGCACAATGCTGCTATCCAAAGCCCCAGCAACTTGTAAATATGCCATGGGAAGTGGTAAGCCCCTGCATACAGCAAAAGAAAGGTCAGACATGTGACCAGCAGAAACACCTGAAAATTCCCCAAGCATGAGATCCCACACAGTTCCTGAAATGGCTGCTTGTGAATCAGAATTGTCGATGTAGCCCATTGTGTCTGCCTACAGCACTGCGAGTTTTGATTTTGATAAAAGACTTGCTGATGCCATCGCCTGGAAACCTTTCTGTTCAAAGTGATTTTTGCTGAGAGTACAGCATGTTTCTACATTTTGTTCATGTTCCAACTTTTTATCTTCAGGGACCTTTACGCAAAAACTAGACCTGTTCAGTCCCATGTTTGTGATCTAATCAACTCCACAGCAATGGTCTGTAACATCCCAGGGGATCTAGATGTCAAAAGTATTTCTTAAGAAACATAAATGCTATTTTCATTTAAGGAGTTTTATAAAAAAACCCAGAAGACTGAAAACACATGGATCATATATGATTAGAACCTAAATGAAATCTTTCTGTAATGCAACACTGGAGCCCAGAAATACACAGGTGTGAAACCGAACTTTTCTGTTCACATGCCAACACCTGTTGAAATAGGTATAAACATATTTATATCTAATTCACCTTTTTCAAGAATTAGTATTCACAGTTCCTTCTTCAGAGGTGACAGAAATTCATGTATTTTTTCCCCAGATCCCATTTTACAATGAACGATAATTTAGTAAGAAACAAACTTCAGACCTTTTTAGAATCTGCTGGAAGAAACCCTTTAAAAAGGTTATTTAACTGCAAGAAACAGAAACTGTCTTACATAGCTCAGGAGAAAAAAGTTTTTTCCAAACACGTAAAAACTGGAACACAGAACGGAAAAGCTCAAATACAAAGGTCCTCATCTTTTTAAAAAAGGGTTACGAGAAAAATATGATTGGCCTCATTTTTCCAAAGTACGAGCTCCATCCAATTACCTGTGAACCTTACAGGAATGGTAGATGCTTACCAACTCTGCAAATCAAGCCATGACATTACAATAAAATCATGTAGCTAAATTAACTACAGAAGATGCCTTAACCATCCACAATTACACACAGAACTCTCTTTAAACAGAGTTATTTTGCTTCCACAGTCACTGTTCACATTGCTAACTGCTCCCAGGTTGCACTTACAGGCCACACAACGAAAATGTTCAAAAATTGTAGAACTCCTGTACCTTTGACTGCAGAAATGCTCTTCAGTAATTTCTGGATCCTTAAAGCCAAAATTGTACAGAAAATGTGTAGTATCTCCACACAAGGCAGTAGCCCTCATATTCTTCTAAACCACTGATGGAATTAAAGGTTTTATCTGTGAAAAAGAAGCTGAGGGGAGACCTCATTGCTCTCTACAACTACCTGAAAGAAGGTTGTAGTGAGAGGGTTGATCAGCCTCTTCTCCCAAGTAACAAGTGATAAAAACAAGAGGAAAAGATCTCCAGTTGCACTAAGAGAGGTTTAGACTGGATATTAGGAAAAATGCCTTTGTTGTCAAGCATTGGAACAGACTGCCCAGGAAAGCGGTTGAGTCACCACCCCTGTAGGTATTCAAAAGACATGTAGACAGCACTCAATGACATGGTTCAGTGGTGGGCCTGGCAGTGATGGTTAACGGCTGAATTCCATGATCTTAGAGGTCTCTCCCAACCTAAATGACTCTATGAAAAGTCCTCACTATAGGTAAAGTCTAGACAATGTTCTTGATAATGCAAAGCACCAAACCTTCCAGTATGTTAGAAATTTATCACCTCTCCCGATTACATCAAAAATCTTTATGAGATTTTTTTAGGTAAGTTACGTACCAAAGGGTGAAGGAGAAGTGATTAGTAGAAATTCTGTCCATTCTAATCAAAACAGGTAGAAAGTATTCCTAGTTACTGAAGCTAAGGTTAAAATACACAAAGAATCAAGAGAAAGTACTGGTTTAGTTTGCATGCTGTAGGATATCAACCTTATGACTATAAAACTGCATTAAGAATTGCATGAGAGAAAAGCCAATATATTACCAAGACTGGTCTGTCCTACACTAAAGCAGAAATGTGGTAATACAGGAATTCCACTTAACCGCCCTCAAATGAGCTGTGACAGCATCTTCAGTGAGCAGGCTTTCACCTACGGGGCTTGGAGTCTCAAAAATTAAACATGTGCATGCACACACACTCACTAGACAGAAACTTGGAAGCCGTACTATCCCAACACATGTCCACCTATCACTTCAATATATAACCCTATCTGAACGCTCATGTCTGAACATGTTTCTTGGCATTTTCCCTCTTCAACTAGTCAAAGCCTGTCATTTGCAGTAAGTCTGGTAGACAGAAAATACTAAAGATCTGAAGAAATGTTACCGATTTTCCCCGGGGTTTTAGATGTTTTTCTCACAAACAACCTCTTTGCTTGTGTCTCATTCCCCAGTTCCTCATAGTCCGGTTTCCTCTTCCCAGAAGATTTTGTTTCTTCTGGCCGATGCCGATATGCCCTCTCATACTCCTTGTCCTTTCGCTGGTTCACTGGAGCCATTCTGTCTGACCACTGAAAGCAAACAAAGCATGGAAGGTAAGACCATCACAGACTTCTAACAAGAGGACAGAGGAAAACTGGAATGAAACATATCACAGTAGTCTGAAAGTAGTGATTATACCTGTAACCTCTTTCATCAGCATGGCATTAGCTTGTTGTTGTGCTCTGCTGAAGAGGTTCAATGGACACTTCTTTGTTCACGTATGAAAATTAACATATCCTAAAGCACTAGAATATGTTTTGATGGATGTGCTTCTACCAAACTTGTAAGTCTGAAACCCACAGATCTGCTTAAAGTATGTCCTTTCTCTCCAGTAGCTCACACAGAGGTCTTTAGATTCAGTTATGTGAAAGGTCAGCGCGTTTATGATGATGGCCAGGGCTGACTGCTCTTCCAGCAAACGTGCTCAGAAGGTACTTCCTGTTTAGCGGCCACTTTTACTCACAACCACCACCTGGTATTTGAAGTGGGCTCTTGCCCTGGCTAGTAACCACACCTGAACTGCTCCTCAGATGAGGGCTATGGGATGCCGCCCCTCGTGCCCCGTGTTATGACGGCCACAACTCCACCAGGCCCCTGGGGAAAGACGCGGGCCTCCCGCAGCTTCCCCGCCGCCAGCAGGCGATGCGTCACACGCATCCCCCCAGCAGATCCTCCCGGAATAGCACCCACGGGCTGATCCCCTGCTCGCGCTGAACCCACTCAGAATTCCTGAGCGGCTGTCACGGATTAAATACAGCTCGGCGGGCACTGCGCAGCCTTCCCCAAACTGCGCTCGCCCGGCGGCCCCGGGCCCCGCCCCCGCCCCC
>VYZS01057351.1:7818-23102 GCA_013400695.1 Neodrepanis coruscans | reverse complement strand
CACAGTAAAGCAGTCCATTGTAAAAAGAAAATAAATCCGTGAACTTTATTACCAGGTTGGTCTTTGATGGGTTTCATGCCCTAGAACTGTTTTACCAAGAAGTCACCTAATCTATATTGTTGGTGCAAATGAGGGGATTGTAGCAGTGCTCATTTAGATTAATCTGGGCTGCCTTGATGCTGCAGCTAATATTTCAGCCATATGGAACAGTATTTCAATTGTATGCAATCTTAGCTTCTGATCTCCATTTGATTCTATATTTAGTTTTGCTTTGCACCAGCATTTATTTTCCTCTGATGGTATCAAACACCATTTATCATAAAAGTTCTTGAAGGAGAGTAACAAAATACTTAAATACTGTTCTTTTCTCATAGTTCACTACAATGGCATGTTATCATGCAGTGAGAAACACAGTATGGAGCACCACACATTCCATTTTTGTTGTATTGTGAACCTGAAGGCATCTGCCCAACAATGCTTTTATAAAAAGTATTTAACTTTTGTGGAAAATGCCACAGGCTTCCATTGAAGCTTTTCCTTCCTTAATTCAGCAGTCACAATTGTAATAACTCTAAGTAATACAGCCCCAGAGTTCCCACAGAGAAAGTATTTCAGATCATTTGCTGATCTGCTGTAGAAAAGCGTAGCATGAAACTAATGATAAATGGTATTGTTTTACGTTACATGTGTGCTTCTTGTTTCATAGCATAATGTCCAATGAGGAAATGCCTCTCACAGAGTGTACTATGAAAGCATGAGATTAGTTGCAGAGATGGGACTAAGGTAAATAAAGCAGGGCTGTAAGTATGTATTCTCTCTATGAAGACATCTTTCATTGCAGGTCACTATAAAGGGACACACAAAACTAAGACAGGAAAATTTTATTATAAGTTTATTATAATTAATAATAAATATATAATTAATAAGTTTATTATAATTTGTTGAGGACAATAAAGAGAAACATGTGGCTGAAAGATGTTATGAGGTTTAGTGGGTGAAAAAATAGCAGATAAAATTCAGTTGAATGTAGAGCAATCCTCTTTATATACCCATTAGTGTAGAATCTAAAAATGTTTCCACCCAGTAACAAGATCTATGGTTTATACTTCCCTGAAAACTTTGTCCAGTAGCAAACACAAAACTAACCACATACTAGGAAATTTTAAGTAAGGAATGCAGAACAAGGCAGAAGATACCATGCCACTATATGAAACCCTACGTTTAAATAATCCTGCTACCCCTCCATTTTAAATACTTCATATAGCTCCATTACCATTCAAAACAGGAGAACTGGAAAAGGTGTAGAGAAGGGAAAACACATGGAGCAGTTTCCATATGGGAAGGTGTCTGAGGGCAGACTGGGATATTTCAGGAAGGTATTCCTTATGCCTTATTATATTCTTTTCTAGGCATCCACTGTTGGCCTGTGTCATAGGCAAGTGTTGTGGTTAGATGACTTTTTGGTTTTATATATAGAAAATTTCCCCATTGCCAGTGGCATGGGGGGGCCTGGCCTGATCCCTGACTGGTCCCTGCCTGGTCTTCACAGTGCTGCCCTCCCCACCCAACCCAGCCCTCCCCTGCAATGGGGCAGGTGGTGGTTCCATGCCTGCTGCCAGTATGGAGTGAGCAGGGTAGGCACAGGCACTGCCCGGTGCGGCACTTCTGGCACTGTGTCAGATGGCACCATGGGAACAGAAGCAACATGGCTAGGGCTGGGGCCCGGCAGAGGTGCAGCCGAGCAGGAGGCAGTGGCCCATGGCCAGGGGGCGCCACCACTGCCTGCTGCACCCCCGAGCCACATGGAGCACCCCATGCATCCTGGCCTGGAGTGGTGGCTGCCAAGCCCTGGGGAGAGGTGTGGCTGGGGCTGAGCTGGCACAGGGTTGGGGCCTGGTGGGGTGGGTTTGGGCTGGTGGGCAGTGGTGGTGACAAGGCTGAGGGTCTCTGAGGGTCTCTGGCCACGCAGTGGCAACACAGGAAAGGAACCAGAATTGGTCTCTCTTTGGGACTTGGCACCACGTACTGTGGACATGTGTAGCCAGAGTTGCTAGTGCTCTGGCTACAGATCTGTCACAGCTCATGTGAGCCCAGCTCAAACTCCTGTGAGGGAGACTTCACCACAAAGGTTTTTCTTTTCTTGCCTTTTGTTCAGCTGGAGCATTGGTGAGAACACACCCACCCACAGCTCTGTCTGGACTGCATCTTGGCAAGTATTGTGGCTGCCATCTTCATCACGACATCCATCTTCTCGTGGGCGTAAGGCTGGACTAAGAACTAAAAACAGGGGAAGGTTCTTTCTTTGTTTTTTTTACCACCATTGTTCTATGTTCTATTATATATATAATATCTATCTATCTATCTAATAAAAGCTATTTTCCTTTTTATGCCCCTTTTTGCTTTAAGGTTTAAATTGCATAATTGTCTTCAAACCAAGACAGCAAGGTATTAGATGGACTGTAAGTATGAATCAGCATATTTTTCCTTATGTTCTTAATCAAATCTTAAATCAAATAAAGCTGTCTGTCACCATGGAGTTGATCAAATTTATCCTGTAATTAAAGAATTATGATTGTTTTGCAAACAATAAGCTTTGTTCAAAGGTTAAATAGTGAGTATCACTTCTATTTTGGAGAACCAGGCACATCTAATTCTTTCAAACCCCAGGCAGCCTTGACCACAATAAATCATGCTGTCTCAGTGATTCTGTAATTCTAAGACTATCCTTCATAGAACAGAGATAAAGTTTGTTTCAGTGCAGATAATTCATTCAAGCCCCCCAAGAAATGAGGCTGATCACATTGATATATTTTATCCTTCTAGAATAATTACAGTGGAAAGCCTACAGTGAAGCATGCTCATTGAGAATCCAATACAGACCAAATGTCCTTCTTTTTCATATCCTCTCTTCAACAATGGCACTATAGAATTGCCAATGAAGAGTAAGTATAGGGCATGATACTTATCTTGAATATTCTCCTAGCTGCTCCATATTTTCCGATCGGCATATTCTAGGCCTAGCATGATTTGTCTGTTTAGCATCCCTGAGTAGATCTTTCTTCCATGTAGTTATCCTTTTCAACTTACACAAAATTTAGGTATCCACAACATTATTCAGAAAGTCTACCACCCGCTGTACTGAAACCCACCTTCTTTAATTTGGTTTGGATCCAGTTCCTACTGGAAGCCTGTCTTACATTGCAAGAGGCAGTGAGCTGTCAATCTTTACCATCATCTCTAAACAATGTGTGATTCTGAAGACCTCTATTGTATTGCCTTGCAAGCCCTTTCTTTTCCAAATTGGGAAATCCTACACTGGCCATGGTTCTGGCACATACTTGATCATCCCTGTTTATCCTCTTTGGGCCTTTTCCAGTTTTAGTCAAGTTTTGTTTTTTTTTGTTTTTTTTTTTTTTTTTGGTGGCCTCACCTTGAGTACTGTAGAGAGTTTTGTGGACCACAATAGAGAAAAGACGTCAAGCTATTAGAGAGTGTCCAGAGGAGGGCCACGTGAATAGTGAAGAGTTTGGAGGAGAAGACTTATAAGCAGCAGCTGAGGTCACTTGTTTTGTTTAGCCTGGAAAGGAGAAGACTGAGGGGAGACCTCATTGCAGTCTACAAAATCTTCCCAAGGGGAAGTGAAGGGGCAGATCCCTCTCACAACCAGTGATGCAACTCAAGGAAATGGTAAGAAGCTGAAACAGGGAAGGTTTAGGTTAGATATCAGGAAAACGTTCTTCATCCAGGGAGGAGTTGAGCACTAGAATAGCTTCTCCAGGGAGCCTATATGACCAGATTACAGCACCAAGCCTGACAGAGTACAAGAAACATTTGGACAGTGCTCTTAGGCACGTGGTGTGATTCTTACGGCTGTCCTGCGCAGGACCAGGAGTTGGACTCGATGATCCTGATGGGTCCCTTCCAACTCAGCATATTCTATGATTCTACAATTTATTTTATTTTTTTATGATAAAGGAGGCAGAACTCCTAGTAGTATTAGTGCTGAGAGTGAACAATACATTTATGCATGCAAAATAATGCCATTGTTTTGCCTTTCATACCTTTCTATACCATGTCTAACTTTTATTTTGCCTTTTTTTGAAGACTATTGAATAGATATAAAATTGGCATTTTCCATTGAATTGCTGTTCATGACCCAAAGGCTTCACTCCTGAGTGTCATTGGTCAGCACTGACTGCTCTATCTTATCCAAGATGGAATTCTTTATGCCTTACCTTTAGCTGTATTGAATTTCATCTAACATTTTATTGCCCCATCACTAGTCCTGAAAGTCCTCCAATACTTCTTCACTGTCATGTTCATCCTTACTATCAGAACAACCCCAAGTCCTCTGTAAATCATTTCACTTATCACTCACTGTATTCCTTGTCCTCTCCTTCCCCAGTCATTTCAGCAACATGGCTTTGGGCATTGACTTCCACAGTCTTTGGTGACTTTTCTGAAATGTTTTAATTGACATTTTCCTTCACCCCTTGCATCTCATCTCATCGACAATCCTTGCCTTATCCCACAGCTCCTTGGATTCCCAAGAGCTTTCAAAGGATACTAACTTGACTAATTATGAACCAACCATCTTCCCACACAAATCACATATCTTCACATGTCCACTAAGTCAATTATTCCTCAGAATTTTACTAGCCTGGTGGGTTTAAATGTTGTGCTACACGTGTAGTTTCCTTCATTCTCCCTGGAACCTGTCTGAAAGACTGGTATAGCATTTGCCATTGGTCCAGTCCTCATGTACCAAAATAATTTTAAACAAGATTACACATTGCCAATCTCAATTCAGCAACTTCATCCTTGATTTCTCCTAAAACACATGGATCAACACTGTCCACCATCAATTAATATTTCCATTGTCAGTCACAGATTCAAAGAATATTCTGAGTTGGAAGGGACACACAGGGATCATTGAGTCCAGAGAATGGCCCATGTAGTGGATTGAATATGTGACCTTGGCGGTATTAGCACCAGGTTTTAACCAGCTGAGCAATGTTTCCACAGCCTCTTCAGCCATTTCAGTGTCAGATGAAGGAGTGTCCATGTCTCTGAGGAACATCTCTCTCCAAAGGGATCTAACATAGATCTCCAATTTAGTCCACAGTGAAAGCTTAAGTAAAGAATTCATTTGGCTTCTCAGCAGTATTATTGCTCTCTCAGTGCTCTTTCAATGCCATGAGCACCATCTGGCTCTATGCCCACTCTGATATGCTTCCTGCTCTTCATATGTCTGAGAGAATATTTAATATTCATTTGATCTTTTTAGCTCATTGTTTCTTGAGCTCTGTTTTGAAATGCAGTATTGCGTTTATACAATTAATCTGCCAGAGTTTGAAATCCTTTGTCTTTTTCTCATTTGGATACAATTCCAGCTTTTTGAAAGATGTCTTCTTATTCTAATAACCTACTTATTGTGTTGATTAGACATGCTTGCTTCCTTATTCAAGCCTTCTTAACAGGTGGTACACACTGCTGGGCTTCCAGTACGCAGTCCTGCAGTAACCTCCTTATATCCTTCGAGGATTTACTGACTTTAGGTTCAATAGAACAGATTTATAAATTTCACTTTTTGAAGTTTTATATCATTGACTTAGTGATGCTGGGAGGAGAGACTGAGGGTGGGGAGTGAAACCCCTGTTTTACCTCTGTAGGGATGCTGAATTTGAATTTAGAATTTGTTTGCACATATATTAAAATCAGCATTGGTTGTTTCTAAGAAGGGATAGATTAAGACCTACAGGTCAAGACTTACTGGGTTTAAAAGGAGTAATTTCTATTGGTGTCTTAAAGCTGCTTAAAAATTGGCAGCATGATTAAGAATCTCTCAAGGATTTTTGACAAATGAAAGTCAGAGGTACTAAAAACTTCATAGCAGGCATTTGACAATGGGCTACATTAACAGTCTTGAGGCTAAAGAATAATTTATATAACTAAAAGCAGTGTCCTTTTGCCATTTGTTTATTGGTGCCATTTATAAACTATTAATCAGGAATTCCCTCTTCTTTAATTGTTACATATGTTATTTGGAGTATGTTAACCATATACAGTTTAATAAATAGTTTCAATTAGTTAAAAGACAGGGAGCCACTAAAAATACACATTAATCAGTGAGAAAGCTGAGGCATTAAGCATCCTTTAGCTCATTTTTAAGCTGGTACTTTACTAAATCCCTACAAGCTCTCTAGATCTTTTGATACGCCTGCAGAACATGGTACTTTGTAAACATCAAATTAACTTTTGAAAGAGTCTTTTTATGACATACATTTACTTTTTTATGAATGACTTCACTTTTTAAAAGATGAATTGTATCAGGAAAGCACAGCAGTTCCAATTTAATTCCATCAGATAACATCTTCTTGCGGTTCAATTCAAGATATTATTCAGTAATGAAATTTAGCTCAGATTTGTGTTAGAGTATGAGTATAAGAAACTAGTAGTCCACTAAAAATACTTGCAGTGCCTCCAAAAGGTTTTACTAATACTTCTCAATTTCCTGAAAAAATCTGGAAAGTCATGAAAGATGACATAAATCATTTAGGCAAGGCCATGAAGGCACTGAGGAGGGAAAAGTCATACTATGCTCTATTTAGAAAGCATCTTAATGCATGTTATAGACAGCTTAAAACAGTAGTTTTAAAACTAGTTTTTTGCCATGGTTGAAAGAAGCTTGATTTTTATAGGCTTAGTATTTCTCACATGCACTAATTTGCATGTCCTTTTCCAGGTCTAATAAAAGAGAATTCTAGCAATTCCTATCATGAGAGCTGGATTTTTAATATAACTGCACAGACCTCTATCATTTGAGGCAACAGTAATATTTACATCAGACTGTTATTCTCTGTTCAGGCTGATCACTGAAAGAGACACATGTGGCTTTTGCTGAAACTTTTCAGATAGTAGAGTCCAACTGCTAGGTCCTCACAGTCCCTACTGCCGACTTTCATTTATCCTACTTTTGTATACCTTTTCTATTTCTGTCTGTCCACATCTTCTCCACTTCTTTACTATCCTTCCACCCTACTCCGATCACTGTTGAGACCCCATACTATACTGTTTTTTCTGGTCTCCGAGATCTTCTCCAATTTACTTAATTTCTATTGACAAAACTGTCTTTTTCTCTGGTACTGGTCATAGGAAAAACGTAAATATCTTGAAGGTTTTTGAAGGTTTTTTTGAAAGGGCTCAAAACCCCCTTCTTTTTAGACAAATACCCAAAGTAAGTTCAATCTCAGTTGCGTTTGATAAATATAAAAATTTGGTAAACAAGAGCTTATATAAAACCGTAGATACCAAGGTGTTTGTAAGTTAATTGAGCCTTTGACAATGTCAGAAGAGCTGTAATAAAGAAGGCCCTCTAAATTTAGCTTAGAATCCAATCACTAAAAATTAAATCTAGGAGCTAACATCCCCCCTCCCTTCATGGCCATATCTGCAGCCTTGCTCTGCCTTCACCTGGTGACGTCGGTGCAAAGCACCAGCTTCTGTGGAGAAAGTGATAATTTCATACTTTTTTCCTGAAATTTTCAAAAGGCAAGGATAAACTGTGGCACCCTGCTGGCATACATTCTCTTGTATATGCTTATAGTTTCATATAAAAACCTCTCCCAAACCCAAAGCTAACAAATGGTAATTGGATCCATGGATAACAAAAAAACATAATTCATGATTATTGCTCTGAATTGAGAGCTGCATGATACTGAACATGGGGAAGTCAAAATAATCATGGACACCCTTCACTCCATGCAGCATGAATGAGCCAGGCTAATGCTGTCTTGGGAGAAAAACCTGTGAGAACAAACACATGACCAATCACATTATCACCCCTTGTTAATTTCTTTCACACCTCTGGCAACCTGAACGTTTCAAATTCTTTCCTAGTGACATCTGTATTCATGCATCTAACTCAGATTAAAACCCACTGCAACAACATTACCCTTGTGTAAGCAAGCATCACTGTCAGCACTGTTCCTGTACTCACCGAAACCTGTTGCCCTTTGGAGCCCTGTTATCAGCTCTTTCCTGTTGATCCACTTTGCATCACTAGATAACAAAGAATATCCCTCAGACACCTGTAAACCCTGCACCTTCTAGTTTCCAACTGAAAACAGTTCTGTGCACTCACTATTTCTCTCCTCTTTCCATACAAACTCCTAATGCCCGACAAATGTCCCATTTCTGTCATTTGGGAGTTGGCTTAAAACTGCAGGGCAAGCAACAAACACAAACAGAAGGGAAAGGTTTTCTTGGAGTTATGCATACTCTGTTCATAGTCTACCTAGGCTGAATAGCAGGCTGCTTAAAGCATCTTTCACAACAGGGTAGGGAAAATGAACATCAGAACCTCGGTTATTAAGAATTCTTTCCCATTTTGCTGGCTGACACATGATTATATTTTCTCTCTGAGCTAATAAGTTATTGCTGCAAAGTAAAAATCTTTTTCATATTGCAATGATCAATATGTTTAATTTAAAAGCTTTAATTGGGTCGGGATTTTAAACTGTCAGCTTTTTTTTTTTTTTTAGTTGAAATGTATTCTTTGTCCTCTCTCCAGTTAATATTTAAGTAAAGTGTTTTCATCAGTACTTAACATGAATATCAGCTACAAACTAAGACAACTTGTCAGGAAAAAAAATGCAGACTGTGCAAACAAATCCACAAATTTCACCAGTATTTGCAGGATCAAAATGATTATACTGAAGACCACTGGAACTCCTCAGAGTTGAACTTCCCTGGGTAGACTTTGCATTTTGAAAGTACTGTAGATAAGAACATCAAAGCTAGTAAACTTGAACAGGAAAAGAGGTTTTACAGACCGATTGGCCTAATTTAGCATAATATTTAACTGTGCCCCAGATAGAAGAACTTGAATTATGATACAGCTCTATTCCCCAAATCTTACAGACATGCTTATATGCCTACTTCATCAGTCATACATTAGAGACTATAGCTCTTTTGTCTTATATATGGTAGATCTCAGAAGCTGCTAAAGGTCATAAAAGTAACAAGGACAGGCAAACAAAGAGAAAACACGTTTTTCCTCTCAGGAAAGGCAGACTCAGGACTCTAGTTCTGGGCTAAGTTGGAAAAATGAAAAGAAATGTGGGAGCAACTGACACAATACAGTCAGTTTGACTTAGCACATTTAATGACATTTCCTATTTTCTGCAGTGGCATTGCCACATGCAATCCTAAGTAAATATTCCAGACTGTAACTGCAATGAGTTCAAAAGCTCTTCATGACAGATCTACAGCCTGACTCATTATATTTGAAGTAATGATTATCCTGTATAAAAAACAACAGCTTTCTCCTTGGAGGACACAAAGGAAAACTTCCTTAAGTGCCTAAGCCTAGAACAATTTTCAGTTAAAGATCCACAGAAGTGGTTAATTGGACTTTTTGAAAGTATCCAAATTCTTATCTATGTCAGGAATAAAAGTTCCCTTCAATATTGACAAGTAGATGCTCTTTAAACACTTCTATACAAACATTTAGTACTTTTTCCCATTGCTTTGTCATTCAAAGGAGGGTGTTCAAGCAACCCGTAGAGCCATGCACTCAAAACAAAAAGCGTAATTCTTCTGCTTCAGCTGACTACCTTTTGCTGCTATCTCTGACCCCAGTTCCTGTAAGTCTTCCTCTACTCCTTTCATGCAGCCCTTTTCGATATGGGTTCATCATTCTTCAGACCTAGTCACCATTATCTCCTCTAGGCTTCCCTGTCTTTGGGCTATGTTAGCATTGGAAAGGCCTTTGCTTTTCAGTCTGTCCTGTGTTCCTTCCATGTCTTGAGCTAGTAAGATAGAGGTTTATACTCTTTACATTATATAAAGTGTATGAAATACACTTTATGACAATGGTCCTAATTCCCTGCCAAATCTGGATTTGGAAAACATTCCTAGGTATGTAAAGATTTGAAGAGTACAACCATCTACCAGTAAACTTCAGATAGACTTTTTTCCTGTAAAGATGATTAAACTTCACCTTATGGATGTAGATTACTTGCAGAAATGTCATCATCAAACAAGATAAACTGTATCTCACAAAGCAGAACACACATTGCTAAAGCTGCTCTATCTCAGTGAAACAGAGGTTGCTTTTTATTTATGAAAGTGACCATCAGAAAGGGTGCTGGTCTCTTATTATTTAGTCTAACAACTGAAGGAAGCAAAAGACAAAGCTATTTTAATTTTTATTTTTAAAGCAGCTCTTATACATATTGTGACGGGAGCATTTTGTGAAAGACGCTCTCACATCTTTGTTGAAATCAGGTCTAGTCAGGGAAGGAAGCTTTTGCTTCCTTTTGCTGCTGATTAAGAGTCTAGGGCTTAAAGGGCAATTCCAGAGAAGGAAGGAGATCTTTATCGCTGCCCTTGGAATAGTTCCCACTGTTGTGCTCATTTTCCCCCCTTCTTTTAATCACAATTTACAGCTGTAAAACGTCTCTGACAATGGTACCAGCATATCAACTCTTCCATGAAGATGCTGGATCATTCAGCATTGTTATGTTTTCAATAATTATAAATGCTTCTAATAATATTACATAGTTTCAATCAGTAAACAGTTTTTAAGAACTACCACAGCTGTTTTCTGAGTAGCTAAAGTAGATCAGCTTGTAAGAAAATAGCACAGGACAGTCCTCCTGTAAAAAATACAGTGTGGGCTGAAGCCATCTGGTGAGTATTACATGTCACCTTCTTCTCCAGTCCATAACAGGAGAGATGTTTCACAATGCAAATCAGGACAAGAGTGTAGGATCAGCTCTCAGAATTCAGATATAACACATCTCTTTAATCAATGAACAAATTTGTGTGGAAATGGTTTCCATGCTAAATTAGAGGAAGGACATAACAAATGACAGTTCACAGCAACCTGAGAAATTCAGGGACTGGGGCAACAGAAAACTTATGGAATTCAACAGAAAGCAATATCTCTGGGCAGATTAACCCCAGGCATCAGTATGGGCTGTAAACTAATTGTCAGGGCAGCAGGCTCAGTAAAAAAGATCCAGGCAATACAGTGAATGCTAGGACGAACATGTGCCAACTATATGCTGCCATCATGATCAAAATAAACCACTTAGGCCTGCCTTAGGGAGAACATACCAGATCAAGGGAGGCTATTCCACACTTAATCTGCTGCTGGAAAAGTAGGACATAGCTGGTCTACTGTGTTCACTTCTGGGAACCCACATACACATCAAGAGAGATGTTAAAACTTGGAGAGGGTCTACGAAGTGTCTCATAAGATGACCAGGGACACAGAGCACATGAGCTATGGGAAAAACCTGAGGGAGTTGTACTTCTTTGTCTGGCAAAGGAAGGCATAAAGGGTGATCAAGAAGCAGCCTGTGACTATACAAAGAGATCACAGAACCATAGAATCACACAATCATTTAGGCTGGAAAAGACCTCTGAGATCATCGAGTCCAACCTATGACCAACCTACTACCATATCAACCAGACCATGGTGCTAACTGCAAGTCTAGTCTTTCCTTAAACAACTCCAAGGATGGTGACTCTATCTCCTCCCTGGGCAGCCCATTCCAATATCTAATCACCCTTTCTGTGAAGAAATTCTTCCTAATGTCCAATCCAAACCTCGCTTGGTACAGCTTAGTTGCCTGAGACAAGAGGCCAAACCCCACGTGACTACAACCTCCTTTCAAGTAGTTGTAGAGGACAGTAAAGTACTCTCTGAGCATTCTTTTCTCCAGGCTGAACAACCCCACCTCCCTCAACCACTCCTCACAAGATGTGCACTTCAGACAGCACACAGCTTCACTGCCCTTCTCTGAACACACTCCAGAATCAAAATGTCCTTCCTGAACTGAGGGACCCAGAACTGGACACAGTACTCGAAGTGTGGTCTAGGCAGTGCTGAGCACAGGGGAAGAAGTGTGGTCCTAGTTGTGCTGGCCACACTATTCCTGATACAGGCCAGGATGCCACTGGCCTTCTCGGCCACCTGGGCACACTGCTGGCTCATGTTTGGCCACTTTCCACCTGCATCCCAAAGTCTTTTTCTGCAGGACCACTTTCCTGCCACTCTGTCCCCAGCCTATAGTGCTGCATGGGGTTATTGTGGCCAAAGTGTAGGATCCAGCACTGAATCTTGTTGAACCTCATGCCGTTGGTCATGGCCCATTGATCCAGCCTGCCCACATCCCTCTGTGGAGCCTTCGTACCCTCCAGCAGATTGACATTCTGCCCCAACTCGGTGTTGTCCACAAATTTGATATTACAGATATTACAGAGATAACATAAACTTCTCTTGGGAGTAGCAGAGAATAAAACAAGGGGCAAAGGACATATGTTGTGACTTTTAATTTTCAGATGGGACATTAAGATGAATGTCTTCACTCACAGGGCAGTGCAGCACTGAAAGCAGAGTGGGAGGGCTTTTCTGCTTTTCAATATTCATCTAAGCAAACCCTTTGCTTTACTGTTGCTGACAGTCAGTATACCTGGTAATAGATACAATGATCTAGCGATGGTAATAATTCTTGTTTTAAACAGAAGGATGGGCTGACTGACATCAATGCTTCTATGATTGTGTGAGTATTTTGCAATAAGAACTGACAAATGATGCAACGGAGGCTCCCTGCACTTCTACAGCACAGGTCTATTGTATTACTTTATTTACTGAAAGAGAAAACAAGTGGTTGAACTGTCTTTGTCGATAGGCAAATAACCAAAGTTGTCTAGACTCTGATACTGAGACTGGCCTCTAGTCCACAATGTTGAATTGGCACAAAGTCCTCAGAGTGCAGCATGCTTGACTTCACAGTGCAAACAGATGTTCATCTAAGGTTAAAATATAGCCATCTTTAACAGAAATTTTCCAAATGCAATTGAACATCAATGAAAATGAAGCTTACCTCAGCTTGTGAAACTTAGTAACTTGCAGTTACTTTCCTTTGTTCTCTAAAGCTCCTGAGAAGCAACTCTTTCAACCCTCAGATTAGGACCCGTGTTAAAATAAGGCTATTGGAGTTTTTGGAAAAGGACAGGCCATCTGCAGGCCTTCAGTAGTCAAAACAGTGATCATTGGGTTTGCATAAAAGCCAGTTTTATGTTAGCCATTAAAAGCTTCTCTCAGATATCAGTAGATCTAGACAGCAACATCTTGACGTTTGTTTTTCCACCATCTTCTATTGCATATTGGGGAAAAGAAACAGCAGGTTTTTGTTTTGTTTTTTTTTGCATTTGATGGTTTGTAAGCTTTATATTATAGAAGAGATAGGAGTCACCGATAGCAGGACTGGCTATCTGGGAATGACAGGGCAATTAAAACACCAAAGCCTGTCTTTCATGTCAGCAAGTGAAACATTAATTGTTATATTTGAGACAAGTGACAGATTGTGGAATTCAAACATACCTTATAGCAAGCTGACATGAAGTACTGTAATGGGAGATGGGTAGCATCTAGTTATCTCAGTCACGAGTCAACTATTTTCCCCAATATAACTCCATGTTGATTGAGTTTTCAAAATCCTCTTTGTTCTCCTCCCCCCCAGCACTAACACCAAATGTGACATGAAATATTTTGTTAATAAGCTATCAGACTTATGATCTAAAGGGTGATTGGCATTTCTTGAAATAGTGCCCAAGAAGGTATGTATTAAAAGTCCATCCTCTTCCTCCAGATTACAATTAATTTCCTGATTTGACATCAACATTTTTACCTGTGATGACTTCTATCTGGTTTTGTGTTAAAACACAATTTTCCTCCAAGGACAGTAACAGCTCCAACATCTTTGTCCGAATCCTGTAATGTAACTATATGAAATAATAATATTTAGCATTCACTTTTTGCAGGAAAAGAATAATGGACAAGCAATATTACACATGCCTAGTTGTTTTTTTCCCTCTTCAGTATAAGACATGTGTGGGTGTCTTACAGCTCTTTTTCTCAATGGTATAAGTTCAGCACTTCATTTTATAATGTGTTAATTTTATGTCTTTCTGTAGCCTTTGTACAAAAAGAATGCTACAAAAAATTTAAATCACAAGTTCCAGCTTGAATCATACAAAGGAGAAAGGCAGTTGATTACTTCATGACTTCAAAAGTTAATTTGATTCAAGGGCTATAAAACTTGCTTCAGGTTCTCTCACCAATATTTATTTCCCTTTTATTAAATGCATTAGAGCTATAACACTGTAAAAAACATCAGGAGAAAGGAAATAGATGGAAAAAATTAAAATCTTACTATTAACAATGTAACATATAGCAGGATTATACAAAGCAGTCTAATGATCTGTGAGCTTAATGCCTAGCCAATTTTAACTTTATTCCTGAGAACTGGATTGTCATCTAAGATTTTGGTTTGGTTCACAACCAAAATTTGGATATGAATTCCCATTCAGTTCAAGAACGCTTGGATCTGTGCTCAGCCTGGGACTACAATATCAGTGAAAGGTATGTTAATTTCAGAGAGCTAAAAGGAAAAGAAAAATCTAGGATATCTGGGGCAAAAATTGCATAGAAGTGGAAGAATGGAGGGGAGTGGAAAACATATTTGCTTAAGTAGTGTTTAGTCACTAACCTCATTTAGCAACAGGACTAATATAGCTTGCAGAGATGACGACACAATTGTAAAATTCAAAGGAGTAAGTGATAAATTCATGGGCTCTCTGTATTCCTACTGCAGCCAAACAGTTATCCAAAGCTGATATCAAATGGCTGCTGGAAATCTGGAAGGTGTTTTCTAGGACTTTTATATTGGACTGCAAAGTGATGAAAGCTATTTTTGTGTTAGGATTTTGTCAAAGTCATTAGGAGAAGCTATCTTGCTAAACCCAGAATCAGAAATCTTGCAGAAATCTTTTGGAAAAAAAAAAAAGAAAAAGAAGAGAAGATTAAGGCAGCGTTCCCTGCCCTGAGAATTCTGCTGCTATGTGAATTAACATATCAAGTAGTGTCGTGGGGCTAAAAAATGAAGGTTAAAAACGATCAAGCCACGGTGCGGCGACTGCCTTGCGCTGGCAGCCCTGGCGACTGCTTTCTGCTCCGGGGCCGCCCGCCCCCATGCCCGCATGGTTTGTTTTTTTTTCGGTTGCCCCTTCCCCCCCCCCACCACCTCCGGCGGCATGGACGGCGGGCGCTGCTGCTGGGGGGTGCGGCTCCGGTTCGATGCAGAGTTTTGGCACTGTGCGGCCCCAGCTTTGCTGGCCAGCACGGGCGGTGATCGCGCCGTCCGGGTTGACTGCGGGAGGCGCGGTTCCGGTCCCGGGCTGGGGTCGGCCATGGCCCCGCTCCGAGC
>VYZS01057350.1:7630-26765 GCA_013400695.1 Neodrepanis coruscans | reverse complement strand
TTTGTGTATTCTTTGGGAATTGTTCTTGTTCTTCTACCTTTTTGTTAGATACTTGTTGAAACAGTCTGAATGTAAATTCAACTGGCCTGTCTACTTCAAAATTAAATTGGAATCCCCACATAGTTTTCATGGTTTACTTGACATTGGTCTAAAATATTATTAATGTTATTAAGATAAAATGTTATTAAGCTAAAATATTAAACTGAGTTAAAATGTTATTAACTTAACCAGTATACTCTGTAGAGAGCAACACCTACAAAAAAAAAAAAAAGAATGTAAGTCACAAAATTTTCACCCCACAACAGTGTGCAGGAAAAAAATAATAGAGACTACAATTCTGGCACAAAATAAGATGACGTGTTCTAAGAGAGTGAACAACCTACATGAAGATAAATTAACACAGAACACCTGTTTATGGCATTGTTTAAGCAGCCTATGCAAAGATATAAGTGCATAATATTCAGTAGTGTGAATCTTCATCAAATTTATTACTTAGAATGTTACTTTGAATAATTATTGATAGTGTATTTATCTACTATGATACTTCAAGGACCTAAACACAAATCTACAGTAATGACAAATGGTGTCACTAAATCTACTTTTTGTGTAAATTACCATATTCAGAAAACTGTATGGGTAGTTAATGAACCTTGTTGATATTCTTGTTAGAAATGGCTGGCTTAGACCCTGATCTCCTCTTTAAACCTTGAAAATGATCAAGCCATCATGATCATGATGTTTAGTTTGACATGATTATTGTTTCCCTTCATGATATAGTAATTGTAATATTCTCATTTTGTTTTGTTTTAAAGCATTTAGTAAAAATGGCTTGCAGAAATAAAGAAATATGAAGTTTACATTTAATTTCCTGTCTCCAAATCTAAATCTCCTTGTGGATCTAATATGAATAAAATGAGATCTAATAAGGCATGTGTAGACCAGGAAGCTTGAACTGCCTGCATGTGTTCCCCCTTAACACCCAAGACACTAACTTCTTTTGCAAGTAACTGCAAACTAATAAGCATATGAGCAGAACTTTAGGCTAGTTTTTATGACTATAGTCCGAGCCTTTGTTTATTTACAACTAAGTGCATTTATATTACATAAGGAAATTGAATTGATAAATACTAATCAAAACCCTTCAGAAGTTTTGTATTATCGCATCTACCGCCCAGTGGAAATCTCTGACGTTGCAAAGCAACTAAGATAACATTTAACTTATCTGAACTCTTCAAAAGAAGTTACTGCGTATCGAATAATTACTTAACATAATAACATATTATTTTCTATCCTCTGTCCTCCTGTCTGTAAATATGTCCTCTTGGACAGGGCTTTAATGGAGAACAAACAGGACCAGTAGTTCTGTGATTTGAAAATCTAAAGTCCTTTGCAAATAATAACAGAGAAAATATGTGCCTTGAAACATCTGTGGGTAAACTAACTAAAGTACTGTAGGGCTGGAGGGAAGAGGATACAGAGACACGGGTAGCTCCCTAGTAATTCAGATTCATTTGTTCTGGTTTGTTGGGGTTTTTTAAGGATACCATGTATGCCTGATGGCTAATATTGTTGCTTATTTGTATTCAAAGCAAACTTAAAACAGCTAAACTGCATCTGCCAGAAAATCTTTCTCTCTCCTTTCTCTCCCCATCCAAAGACTGAAGTTAATATTTGAATTCAGGGTCTTTGATGTTTGATCATTTAGCTAGGTATTCCAGAAGACAAGTTAATTGAGGATATGGTCTATGACTGACTCAAGAATTGCTTTAGTAAGATTATGTTTATTGAATTGATTAAAGAACTGTTTGTCCTTATGATCAACCATGAGAATGTTATTTGTGGTATTAGAAATTGATTAAGATACACTCAGCTAAATTAAATGTTTTGTATAAGAAGTTTTATTTGTGGAGAGTAGTACTGCTGGATTTTGCAAGTACCTTTCTTCACTTGCACTAGTGCATGTCAGGGGCCTGCTTTTTCTTGATGTCATTTGCTTGAAGGGATTCATTGACCTGTACTAATCTTTCTACCTGGCATTCACTTGGTGTATAGCAACATGACAACACACTAGTGATGGAAATTGGGCAGGAATTTCTGGCTGTTCACACTGAAGGGTCAGGAAGTCATCCTGTTTTGGGGATTTTCCCTAGTGTTATGCTTTTATTTGTATAGAAAGACACAGCTTTCTTACATCCCAGAAAAAAGGCAAATAATTATTTCAAACTGAAACAGTAGCTGTAATTTTTCCTCCCTTGAAACACAATAATACCAATAAATTTAAAAGCAACCCACAAAAAAATTATCTGATGGATTTTATTTTTGGTTCTAAATGCATTTGGAAAAATCACACCAGAGAAAGAGGGAAGCAGAATATTTTGGGGATGTTGAGGAAGAATTGAAAGTGAAATCTCACCTAGAAACATAGCTCTGTCACAATGGAGGAAAACTCAAAATATACATAACCATCACAACATAACTGTGAAGTGCTATGGTTTGTTTTTTTTTTCTCCAGTAGCTCACAACGACTTTAATGTTGGCTTTCACAGAAAAGTCTACCTATCTTTTTTCTCCCAAAAAATTTCACTGTCCAAAATGATTTTTCAAGCACCCAGATGATGGGTATTTCTCTGTGTTCGTTATCTGCAGACATATGACTGCAGCCAATCTTCACATCAAAGAAGGAAATTGTTTCATGCTGGCCATTAGTTTCATATTGGTCCCAATTTAAGGGAGCCAAATGATTAGGCTCAATTATTATAAATAAAGGGTACCGTTTTGTTCAAAGGTCCCCATTTGACTCACCATAGCCAAGGTTTTACTTTTGACACCAGAAACAGTGTGTTAGGAATCAATTGAAGTTTTTAGTCATTAAGACAAAAACAATGCTGTGAAACACTGTAGAACAATCCAGTTCCATTAATATACTTCAAAAGCATGATGAAATACAAGTGACCAAGATTAAAAGACCTCTAACTACAATATTTATTAAAAAAAAAAAAAATGGAAAGCTAACCAGAATTAAAGAAGAAAAGCAAACAGCAAACTATAAAATTGTAATCAGAGGCTTTTGTGCAACTAAGAGCTATTGTTTCTCAGTCAAGCAGAGACTTAGAAGAATTTTACTTTCTATATTTTGAATATTTGGTTGATTAGGAAGAGGGTGTTCATGTTTATAATCTATATATAAAACTAGAGAGAATGACCATGAGATTTTGCTAATAAGAAATATTGAAAACTAACAAGATGACAAAGATCTTCTTAAAATGAGAGAGGATTTAATGACCCTAATGGTATATTCTCAATTCTTCTGCATGTAAAATTAAATACATGGGATGTGCATGGGAACCTCTTATGCCAGAGTTTTCATGGCAGTCACTAATCAGAAATTTTCTCCATTAACTTTTATAACACGTATGAAGCTGGCAAATGCTAGTACTTCAAGTTAGAAATCACAAAAAAATTATGATAGTATGATTCTACCAAATCGTAGTCTACTCCCCATCTTTAGACAAGGTGAGGCCACACACAGATGCAGAGCCTGAGGGCTTCTTCCCAGTCTGTTTGGACTAGTATCTGCATAGAGCATTCCTCAGCCTTCCATGTGTATTCTCACATTTCCTAGAAGACGTATTTCTTAAGACAACTGCTGATATCTAAAATATCATATCATCATTAATTGCAAAATGCTGATCATATTTTTACATGACAACTGTTAAAATAAGTAAATGTATTAAAGTCAAAACTTTGGAGACAATGCAGGTATTTCCAAATACCTGCAATGTTATAAACATACAGAAACTGATTAGGAAGGTAGAGGGGGTGAAATAGCATGTTTAAGTCTCTACCATTTTTTCCCTCACTTACAGTTCTTTTCTTTGTTCTTTGTCACTTAGTGCAGTGTTTTAACTTTTTTTTTTCCTGTTTCAGTACTTTTCACATCTAAGTTTCTTCTCTACCCTTATACTAAGCTCCAAATTATTCAAGGAAACTAAAATTTTAGACTGGACTAATATATCTTTTGAAAAACTGAAACTCCTTCCCTAAGCCTTCAAAGGTAGAACAACTGAAGTTTTAGAGAATCACTACCAACTGCCCAGCATTTTAAATGTAGTACTATTGTGTTTTTGTTATCCATTTTCTTTGTTTTATTGCACAACTCTTTTCCTTTGGTGTTTCTGTAGTTTGACATTTATAGTCCAGACATGATATCATGAGCTAGGAGCTGATAAGTGAGCTGCCACTCAGAGTTTCTTCTGCCTCACTACCAATTATTTTTACTTAATGTCCTCATATATATTAGGTTTAGCTCTGCTGGAATAGTCATGAACTTGTGGTGTCTGAACAGGCTTTAAAATTCCTGTAAAATAATATGTTCATTTCTGAGAATTCTTGCTATATTATTTTATGTCATAATAAGTCTTTGTAGTCTACTTTTGGATAATAATGTGATTTTCTTATGCAGTATGCCCAGTTACTTCTTCTTCATCACTGTTCTTGCTATTGTCTTTCAGTAATGTTATCCATTTGGTGCACTCAGTTCCTGAGCCATAACTGACTAGTGCAAGGACAATTAAGTGGAATGTGAGTGCACATGCACAAGCACACACTGCAGTTGTTACATATTTTCTTAATTGCTTTAGGATATTGACAAAATCCAGAGTAGTCATTCATTTGTTTCAACAGGCAGAGTGTTGTGGGTTAGGAAATAAAAACCGTTCCCCCCATTCCCCGCCGGGCGCGGGCGCGCGGGGACCACGTTGGGAACGGGGCTGCCGCGAGGCTGTTCTGGTGCCAGGGCTGTCCCACGCTCGCGGGGCTGTGCCGGCACTGGGGCTGTCCTGTGCTTGTGGGGCTGCGCCGGGAACAGGGCCGCCCGCATCCGTGGGGCTGGGCGGGGGCAGCTCCAGGGCTGGGGCTGCCCTGCAGCCACATGGCGCTGCAAAACCGGACCGGAACCAGGGCCGTGCGCTGCCATTTTCCGGGTATGCACTTCCGGCTCGCAGGTCAGCTTCTCTTCTGGGCCGCGGGCACGGGAGCCGCCCCGTGGAGCCAAGACCGCATGGCACGGGGGCCGTGCAGCACTGGAGCCGCGGCCACATGCCACCGTGGCTGTGCAGCACCGGGGCTGCGGCTGAATGGCGCTGCAGCTGCGCGACACCCGGGTGGGGCCGCGTGGTGCCATGGCACCTGGGACACCGCGGCCACGGGGCACCGGGACGGGGGCGCATGGCGCTGAGGGCACCACCATCACCGGATGTAAAGTCCCGGCCAGCGTACTGCTTATGGCTGGCCACGGCATTTCTCTTGAGCCACTGCAGACATGGGTGCGGGCCCCCGGGGGTGCTGTCCAATGAGACAAGGGCCAGCCCCTAGGGCCCGCCTACACATGGGCGGACCGGGATCTCCCCTATAACAGGGCCGCACCGCCGCCATTTTGGCCTCTTCGGTTGTGGACACTGCAGTGGCAACATCGCTTCTCGTCGTCGCCAGGACCGACGGCCGCGTGGAGGTTGGGTGAGTGTTTTCTGCTACTGCGGTCTGGTAGGCAGTGCCTACGGGAGGAGCCGTTTTCCTTTTTTTTAATCACGTTTTTTTTCATGAACAGGGTTTTTTTTCTTTCCTTTTTTTCTTTCTCTTTTTGGAAGGGTGGGGTGGATTTCCTTTCTCTCGGAATTGCACTCTTCCTCGTGAATTTCTGGGAGGCAGATTTTCTTTCCTCGGGGAGGAGGGTTGTTTCTTCTCTTTCGTTTTTTGGTGTTTTTTTTTTTCTTTTGTGGTTTTCCTTTCCCCCGGGAGGCAGGTGGTCTGGTGGTTATCTGCAGCTATTCCCCAGGGTCTGAAGAGCACATGTCTTCTTCCATCAGCACTAAATCCCTCCTTGGGCTAACGAGAAGAGGAGGGAGGGAGTTGCGTGCGGTTTCTAATTTTCTTGAGTTTTCCTTCAGTCAAAGCCGGGCAGAAGCTCGCGCTGCTATGGAGGTCCTCAGACTCGCCACATGCTGCTTCTAATTACCCCGGCGTCTCTCCAGGGGCCCAGAGAGAGACAAGCACTATCTCCAGAGCGTCCTCATCCCAAAATGGGCCCTGGGAAACTTAATTTGTTTGTCTGTTTGCACTTTATTTGTTGGGTTTTTGTGTGTGTGCAAAATAAACTGTGATATTTGTGTGTTTTCTTCATTTTGGGGTGTGTTTGTGGCTTCTCTTGGAATCTCTTGTCCAAAATCACTAAGTTTGTGGTAAAACCACGACACAGAGGCAACTTAACTGCTTGTAAATTGGGATTCATGAAGGAAAATGAGTATTTTCTCTCTTGGAAGAAAAAGAAATATTTCTACACTGCTTAATCAGAGGAACTTTTTTTGTATTTAGCATCATGTTCTCGTTTAATTTTTTTTAGCATTTACTTAATGACTAGACACTTAAAGGGATCTATTTATTTACAACACTGTGCATAATCCCCACAGTGTCACATTTTGTAGCTGACTATAAAGACATTAGGAAATATTATAGAAGATTTATATTATTTTTTAATGTTTTTTATTAGTTTATTATGTTTTTCCACAGGGTCTAAAATTGGAATGTTAATCTAATCCAAATTTTAATGGTTTTTACTTACAGTGATTTTTTTTTCTCTATCAGTGAGGTAAGTGTTTTTAAATACGTGCATTTATGTATCTCTTTTTTTTTTTTTCTGATAAGCTCAGTAAGCTTTCTGTGCTTAATTACTCGGCATTAGAAGTCATTGTTACTAAATCAGTTTTACGAATTTGTGAGTGGAGGCTCATGTACTCTAAATAGGTTGGGATACATATTGGGAACAGGGGGAATTTTCAATGAACCAATATCTTTTTGTAATAATTTGGCCTGAGTAATGCAGAAATAGAAACAGTGGGTTCATGATGGGGACATAATGAAGAGTGTGGTTAAAATGAGTACTGTACCCAAAGACAGATCCAAATGCCTTAGTCAGTAACATATGCTGGCTACCCATCTGAAAGAAAAAAAATTTCAGCCTGATTTAAATTGAGGACTCAGTGCCAGGTACAGCAAAAGCAGGTTAGGTACCCAAAGTAGGCCACATTTCAGCAAGCCACTATAACTATACAGCAGCAATAAATGCTGCGTCAAGTCAGACCAAGGAAAGAAAACAAGACTTGCTCAGTTGTAGAAGATTCATCAACACTCTCCATGTGTCTTCTAGGAAGAAGCTCCCTCATACATGTACACCAGCTTAGCCCTGAACCCCTCATTGTACAATGTAACACACACGATTAATTAGCTGTCATGGAAAAGCAGATCTCTCCTTTCCTAGATGCAAATATAGAATTTTTCAAAGAAAATATGCAGGTAGTATAAGATTCAGACTAGGACAAGAGAATAGTTACTCTTATATCACATGATTGGTCAAAGAGAAAAACAGATGTTCCTAGCCATTAACAAGCTAGGTTGTCATCTTTCTCGTTATTGCATAGCCACAAACCATTTGTAATACACTGTTAAAAAGTGCTAAAAATGCTTCTAACTTGATATTGGTGAATTTGAAGAGGCATTTATTATAGTTATTTTCATTCAGAGTTTACTTCACAGGGAGACATTATGAAGTTGACTGATCCTGACTGTAAAGCTGAGAACTAAAAACTGATACCGGAGATAACTTTACTAGTGTCATGATACATTTCCTAAACTCTGTTTCTGCAATTACAATGAGTGCATACAATGACATGGAATGACAGAAGTTCTGATAGTTATTTTATTTTTGATGATTTGTACAAGAAATACCTGGCTTATCTCATAATGTAAGTCTCTCAACTTTTACACTATGCTACCATCTCTGCCCTCTCTAAACAGAGCAAGCTAACTATGTATTTAATCTTGCATGCACCTAACTTCTTGTATTGTAATAATTTTCTATGTTTATAAAAAAAAATTACTTAGTTTTTTCCTTCCTTCTGTTTCTATCTAGATGAAATGACTCTGTTTTTTTCTAAGGACAAATCTAAAGAGACGTTGATCATCCAAAGAACTGATGAGTCAAAATATAGTCTGATTAACAGATTGTAGAATTCCAAGAACAGAGATATCTCTTAGTAGCCTTGATTTGATCTTCAATGTATTAGCATTTTTAATTAATTAAATGAATCAACAGCACACTAATCATATGTCCGTATATCTGACCAGCATAACATGGATCAGGCTAGGAAACCTTGACAAGGGAAATCCTGTGCACTTAAACAGTTATTATTATTAATGCAAGCCATCACATTTAATATGAAATTTTGCAAAGGTCAAAACAAAACATCATAGTGGGAAATACTTCTTTAATGTCTATGGGTCCTTTTTTGTATACAGCCTTGCTTCTCCACAGACCACCTGAAAATATTTTTGCAACACTAAATTTTACCTGATCTATAATACCATGATTGTTCAATTTGATATGCAGTCACAAATACATAAACAGTCCTAAAAATTCCTTTCAGGATAGACAGTTATTTTTCTAGATCTCTGTCAAGGGGGAGTTGTTGATTTTTTGTTTGTTTATTTATGAACAGAAATCACAAATCTTGTTTTGCATCTACTGAGCTCAGTCACTACTGAATTCTGTTTAGAAAGCATGTTGCAAAGTACTTGTGATTTTGAACCCTCCTTTTGCATAGGGGTGTGTTGAAAGGGTGCAGAACAGGATCCAGCATAAAATGGAACTGTTCATGTTTAGAAGTGGATTTTTTATTTCCATGAATCTTTCCTAATATCTAATCTGAACCTGAATCAAGTTACGGCCATTTTCTCTTATCCTTTTCGCTTGAGACATGGCAGAGGAAGCCAAATACTACCTCTCTACAGCCTCCTTTCTGGTAGTTTTAGAGAGTAATGAGCCTTCTCTTCTCCAGCTTTTTGTCACTGTCTTGATGGAGTCCAGAAACACCTGGCGGACACTGCACGTTTTGTTTTCTGTGTTAATTCTTTTGGGGGATGACAGTACTTGCCCTGCATTGCTCAGTGATAAATGGTTTCAGTTCATTAAGCAAGATTTCTTTGTTCCAAGTGCTGCAAACCAAAGAAAGTCAGTCCTCAATCACTATAGAGGTGTTTGTTTACCTTGTTTCTCATTCACTCTGACTATGAAAAATAAGTCTGCTTGAAAGCACACAGCAGTGTAATTGACTTTAGGGAGGAGCTGTCACAGCGGCTTTTGTTAGAAGAAATTATATTACACTTCCCTTTAAATATATTCAAGGTAATAAGTCTTTGTTGACATTCACAATTTATACTATTAAATATCCTTTTTTCTAAAAAATCAAACCACAATATGGAGCTTGGCAAATAATTAGAATAAAACATTTCTTATGGAAGTTATGATCATTTTTAAAACTGACATGGAAGCAGAGGAAGAAATGTTAGTTTCTTATCCTCGTATGCTTCTTTATTTTTAATGGGCTATCTGCAAATCAGAGAGAAGCCTTTTTTACTTTTCTAACCAGTATTAATCACAAGCTACTAGAAATATTGTTATTATTTTTGTTATTTTAATATGGAAATTGGTGTGGTGTTTTTTTCTTACAGCCATTATCAATGCCACCTAAAGAAAGCAACTTCTTGGACACATTCTTTCAGAGACTGAATAGGATGAATTTTTAGTGATGTTCTTCTCAATTAGTCTGAGTGGATTTCAACACATCTGTAGATGTGTTTATTCTGAAGTGTGGAGGTAGATCCTGGAGTGAAATATGTTTTTCAGAAGCTTTTAAGACATGCAATGATGATGTTGGATCTTGGTTTGAACCATCTTTTTTTTTAATTCTTCCAGCTGAGGAAGTCCTTTCCCTCTAGAAAGCAAAACTAATGAGGAACAGCTGAGACAGCTGGGGTTGCTTAGCCTGGAGAAGAGGAGGCTCAGGAGAGACATCATTGCCCTCTAAGACTACCTGAAAGAAGGCTGTAGAGAGGTAGGGTTTGGCCTCTTCTGCTATGTCTCAAGCAAGAAACAATGAGAAAAAACGTCCTTGACTTGAATCGGAGGAAGTTCAGATTAGATATTAGGAAAAATAAAATCACTCAAAGATTGATTAGGAATTGGAATAAATTGCCATGGGAGGTGGTGGTTCACCACTTCTGGAAGTGTTCAAGAGATGTCTTGAATGTGACCTTTGGGAATATGTTTTAGAGCTGATTGTGGTGGTGCTGGGCTGATGGTTGGACTGGATGATCTTGAAGGTCTCTTCCAACCTTGATTGCTTTGTGATTCTGTGTCCAAAACCAGTTTAAATCTAGAAGCAGACAACTGGAATGAGTATCCCTTGATATTCAGTTCCCTTTAGTGTAAATTTCAGAGTATTGTTTTCAGTAACAGATACTGACCTCCTAAATATTCTTCAAGGAAATCCAAGGTGACCAAAGTCTCTTCTTCACAGACTGCTTGTGTAAGTGGCAATAAGGAAGTGGCAGAGGCAGCAGAAAGATACCATCTTCCTCTTGTGGAAATACATGGAGGGCAGTGAAGAATAATTACGCTAATCTTTAAGATATGTAGCAAGGGTTGAGAAAGGCATTGTGGAATAACTTCTAGGCTTGACTACAATTAAATATTGATTAAAACAAATCAGAGAAGGGACCATAGCCCAAAATAGAAACAGTTAGCTTTTGTGTCTTGAAGTATACACTTCTCATGACTACTTGGTTTTTGGTTTTATCTCCAGCTTTACACATAGCTAATAGTTAAGCCACAGGGGCTGGATGCAACTTGTTTGTAGTAATCCAGCTACAACATAGGAAAAAGTCCAGAGAATCTAATTATATCCTCCTACTTGTTTCTTGTTACAGTCAAATATGAAGCTATGTAGAACTAAATTACAGTGTAAGTGTCCAAAACTGAGAAGATTTGTTTCCCTAAGAATTGGTCATTGTCAGGTAAAACCTTACTCCTTCAGTGTAGTCCAGTGTGATAACATTTTACAATAAGTGCCTGTCCAGATGAAATAGAAACTAATGATCCATTAGTACTGTGATGTCTAAACCCCAAGAGAGGTGTAATTTTTTTGTTCACTTAGTTAGGCTCAATTTACATCAAATTTTAATTGCAAATAATTTACATTTTCCATAAACAATTTTGATAGTGTTCATATTTTCTTTAAATTTTACAAATAACAAAATTCTTTAATATTGTGGACACCAAAACACATAAATACTCCTGCTTCTTAAAGTTTTCACTGTTTCAAGCCTCTGTTATTATGTCGCTCTGACAATACAGTGTTGTATTGTCTTGTAGCTGATTTAAAAACTATACCTTTCTTTTCTTTCTAAAAATACTTTTGACACCAGATTGCTATGTTTAGGATTGTAAAGAGGATAGAACAGCTCATTGGAAGTCTAATTCTACCCATTCTAATCTTGCCTCCTGGTTTATACTATTTTAGAAGTGTTGTTTGATCTGGAAGATCATTCTGTAACCTTCAGATTACTGCTGGGTGACTGCTGCAGAAAAAGAATTACCAATGCATTAAATTTGAATTAGCTTTGAGAAATCATGCAGATGTATGCACAGAGCATTACAGCAATGTTGTCTCCAAGGCATAGCAGAATTGCCTTTATGCAGTTTTAAAGAATCACTTGAGCAATCCTTAAATTGCACAGATGATGAAGCTGAGACAGCATGTTTACTTTAAAAAAAAAAAAAAAAACAAACACCAAACCAACAAATATACATATACATGTACACAGAGCAAATAAAGCTTTGAGATTTGTCTTTCAGGGAAATCTGATCACAGACTACTGTTGAATGGGCCATTTGGGCTCAGACCTGTCATAGTAGAGAGCACTACTGCACATACTGTGGAAGTGTCACTTAGACAAACGATTATGAATTATGCAGAGGGTCACATCCTCTTTGTTACAATTCATTTCCACAGTTTCCCTATTGACTGCCTAGCCTAGTTCTGTTTTTTTTTTTTTTTTAACTTTTAGTGCTGCTAGCAAATAACACACAGAATGAATGACAAGACCTGCATTTATTGACATTTCATTTTCCTCCCATAACTTTAAGTCAGTAAAATGACTGAACAGTTGGAGGCAGGGAGAGGGAGCCAGGTGCTATTGGTGGTTTAGGAAAAAGCTCCCTTCAGTTTGCTAGGTCATTTAGCAAAATAGGACAGTAAAAAACTATAGAAATTTTGTTTTGCTGCAGGCTATGGATTCCAAGCATTTATCCCAAAAACATAATTTTTGCATTTTTCCTGATTTGAAAAAAAAAAAAAAAAGAAAGAAAAAAAGTTATGTTTTGACATGTTTTTAAAAAGTGTTGCCATTTTGGTACCAGTGATGTGACAGCACCAAGGTGCATGACCTTCACCTGTCTTAGTGCTAATCAGAAGATCTACTGTGTAGATGAATAAGAGTACCAGCATGGTTCATAGAGACACTGTGGAGCAGGATGTGTGATATGTATGGCAAACACATTCTCTGGCCTGGCTGGGTATGCCTTGGATTACACATTTCAAGGGCAGCAGCTGAGCAAAGAGTTGTGGCAGCCAGGAATATGAAGGATTGCTTAGAAAAGAGTGTGTGGGAGAATGTTTTCCTGCCCTGGGACTTTGCCTTTTTTCCTGCTGGTGCTAGGTATTAGGGAAAAGGCTAACTAGCAGTGACCAGCTGCAGGCAGTTCTCCCTCACAACCACTAAAGGAGGAAAATGACTGTTAAATAGGATAGCTGCTTTTCTTAAAATAAATTTGCCTTTTTCCAACCTTTCTATAAAAGTCAGTTAATATAAAGAAAATATATTTCATCCCTTAGCACTATCAAAAATTCCTTAAACTCTTAGTACTTCAACTGTAATATTTTCCTTGTTTTCCATTACAATCGGAGAAAAATTGTTCAGGAGGTGTGTTTCAGCTTATACCATGCATTCAGGAAAGAAAATTAAAAAACCAGGGAACATTTCCCAAAGTTTTTCCTCTTTGTTAGCATACAAATGTTAATTTAATTATTAATTTAATATTAATACCTGAGAAGAAAATGTCTCAACAGGAAAAGTATGATATACTATAATGCCTGGAATGGGATTTTGCTGTATAGATGCTTACTACCTACATGGAACTTAGCTCTGTTGGTTAGACCATGGTGCTAACACCCTTGAGTTTGTGGGTTTGATTCTGTACAGACCATTCACTTAAGAGTTGGACTTTATAGTCCTTGTGGGTTCTTTCCAACTCAAAAGATTCTATGAAATGTTCTGTCTTGCAAGAGTGCGTAAAATTAAATTATATTTGATTTCTAAGATACTTTCTGATGTGAAAAGCTATTTTTTAAAAAGTAGAATTAAGTAATGCTCTCAGAACCAAGTCTATTAAACGGATTGCTATTCTTACTGTACAGAAGAAAACTGCATCTTCCATCAGAAAAAGTTTGAGCTTTCTGTATGGAAGATAAGGAGCACCTGTAATCTTCCCACATGTAAATGTGAGGGCTACTAGTTTGAACAGCCTACATAATCTAAACAACAGAAAAGAATAAGAGGTTAGCAACAGTTTTTAGCATCTGTCAACCTAAAAAAGCCAAAACAAACAAAAAACCCAAATAAAACAAAAACAAACAAACAAAATTGATCACCTCTTGGAGAATATAACCTGATTTTTTTTTAAGAAGGCTTATTGGATACATATTAAAATGCCATTGACAGCAGTCTATCTATGACTGAGCTTCCAGTTTCCCTACCATGACTAGAATGGATAATCATCCATCTTTGACCCTAAAGCACCCTTCTTTTTTTTAAAATGTTCTTATATTTTGGATGTTATTTTCAAACAAGAATTTCCAAGTGTTTTTTCCACACGGTGTTTCCAACTAAAATAGATAGATGACAAAGATGAAATACGTAATAGGCAAGAGTGGTTTAAAAGAACCAACCTGGACAGGAAACTAACAAGTTCCTTTATCTCTGTTTTCTGTGCCTAAATCAGATGTAATCAGACAGTTTTCTGTAGATGTCATCACAGATTGTGAAGTACAGGTGGAGAGGCACAGCTAAGTGACATGACGTTGCATAGTATATTTCAAATTTTGAGTAGCTTTAGATCTAGGATAGTTAGGATATGATGAAGATTACAAGGGTATCAGTGTGCAGAAAATCAGCATCTGAGACTTTTTTTATGATTTAGTCTTAGCTGCTCTGATTCCAATGGTTTAAAATGCAGCTAAACACTCTCCTAAATCCTGTTGTTCTTACTGGTTGACCAAAAGTGCTTTTCCTTTCCATCCTGGATTTTTTTTTTTTTTTTTTTTTAACTGAAGGGTTCATTCCCTGCTGAGCTTCAGGTCAAATGAGTGCATATACTATCGGTATGCTGAAAATGTTGCATACAGGCATCATGGAGTGACAGAAAACATATATAGCATGTACAAAAGGATGGTGTGGTTATATTTATTTCCTTTAAGAGTAGGAACAGTCAGGAGATCTTCCTCCTCCCAAAGAGGAGGAATCAAAAGATTTTTTTTCACTTTTATACATACTGACTTTTCAGTGTTGTGTTAATATTAGGGTAAAAATCATGGTTATCTGTGGTTATTCCAAGAGACTCCAGTATCTTAATATTTTGGTCGAGGAAGTTAAATCAACTGCAAATTCAAAAGAACATCTGATTTTAAATAAAAATAACAAGTCTGAATATAATAAAATACAATATGTGTGTAAATGTATATAAATATTTAGAGGACTTAAAAGAAATCCCTTAACCACTACTATAGACATGATTTCTTTGTGTGTGGCTAGGACATTCTATAACTTGATTCTGTGCTCTCTTCACTGATACAATGCAGAACTTGAACTGTGAAAGAAAAAGATATCATCCTTCTCTTCTCTTGACTACAGAGATGTGAACAGTGTAGTGTAACAGATTGCTTTGATCCACAGTAGAAGCAGATCATTATAAAGTAATCTACTCAAGAGCTAACACTATTTTTTAAGTATGCTCTGTGGTTTTTTATGTCTTTATGTGCAGATGACTAAAGAATTTAAATCCTCATCAGTACATCTGCTTATGACATGGGCCTTTCCTTTCTCTTTCTGTGAAGAACAAGGATTGGAAACAAGAAATTTGATTGAACAGTAGGGCTGAATCAGTCTTTAGTACTGGGGATAAAGCAGCAACTTTGCAGCTGTCTCAAGCCTCCCAACACGTGAGTAACCTTGCCAGTGCTGCTGAATGGTCATAGTCTCCCTTTGCCATCTGCAACCCTCTGCCTCTCTTCAGCTCCTGACAGCTCTTCCATGTTCCTCCATGCAATTGTACCAAGGTGCCTTCTCCTTTCCAAGCTATTTGGGGCACTGAGGGAGTGTGGCAGGCCACAGAACACTCCAAGGAGGCCAGTGAGCAGCTGGAGAGCAATCCCAGACAGCCTGCAGGTGGATGGAGCAGCAGGGGGGAAACACCAGACAGGCAGCAGGTGGAGAGGGCAGCAAGAGGGCAATACCACTTTGTTCTCAACTTGACATTAATTACACTTGTTGGAATCCTATGTGGCTCCTAAGACCTTTTTTTACGGGTGTTAAATTACAAAATATATTTGTTTAGATTCTGGAAATAGCTTCCCCTAATGACTTAAGAGGTAGGAGGTGGTTGGAGAGCAGAGAGAAGAAAGCAAGCCTTCTCCCATCCTTAAGCTATGAAACTTGGCCAAACTTTAAGACTAGGTATGAGCTGGCAGTTTGTTAATTTGCCCCTAACTATTTAGGTGCTTAGGAAGAGCCCTTAGAGGCATTAAGTATTGCTGGCTTTCTTAATAGCTGTGTTGTGTGGAATTCTGTATTGTGATGTTTGCTGAGGTGCCCAGATGTTCATAATTAATTTAGTCTGATTACTTCTAATCACTACTTCCTACCTGCATTACCTTGCATTTGTCAGCTTCATATGTAAGTAGCCCTGCTGCCTATTAGTTTAGCTTTATAAGGTCCCTTTGGACTTTCTTAACCTTCTACAGTAATGACTAGTCTAAATAATTGTGCTCTCTGCAAATTTTTTCCAAGAACGTTAATAAAGAGAACAGAGTCTTATCCAAGTACAGAAACATAAAAAATCCCACTGCAATCCTGTCATGAAGACTGATCCTTCCTTCCTTCCTTCCCTTTCTTTCTTCCCTCCCTTCCCTTCCTTTCCTTCCTTTCTTCCCTTTGCTCCTTCTCCTCTTCCCTTCCCTTTCTTCCCTTGACTGTTAACAGATTTCTAATTCTTGACTGTATTTTAACCCTTCATCTTACCTTCATTTGAGTTTCTTAAACCTCTAGTAAGGCATTTTGTCACAGGCTTTTTCAAATCCCAAGTAAATCATATCTATAGCAACCACATCATTGCTATACTCAAAGAAATCTGTTAGCTGAGAAAGATGGATTTTTCATTCTAGAAAATTATTTCCTGCAACATATCATACTCAGCTATCTGTTCTATAATTTCAATTACTTTTAATTGCTTCCTGTTTTTTTTTCTGATCTGAATGAAAACATAGTGTGCAATTCAGAGATTTATTTGAAGTGCCTGTTTGTGAGTTCTTCTAAAACAGTTTCAGGCAAATTTCTTACTTCTCCATCCCACTCCTTGAAACCTTCACCTAGTGATAAAACAATATTTCAAATAGCTATTTTAGTCTCTTCTGCTTGTTGCTCTTTCCAGAAAAAAAGTAGGAAGCTTAACTTTTCTAGGTGTCTTCACTCTTCTAGGTGTCCTTTATATACCTCACCTTCCAGCATCGGCTTTGTGTTTCTACATTGCAAAGGCAACAGTCAGAGGAGTGCCTTCACCTCCTATGCAGCTGTGTACTTCCAAGGTCACTTTTCTTCATTTTTTTGGCTTTCAGTCCACACACTAGAGCTCACTGAAATGTACACAGCCCTTGGTGGGACTTTCTAAATAGACAGGTTGATGCAAGGTCTTTTTAGAATAAACAGCGAAAACTGCTAAGATAAAGACAGTGGAGGAAACATGTTTTCTTCTCTGAAAGGGAAGAGAATTCTGCCTGTCCACTTCTCTTTGCTACTACAGTGGCCAAATGCAGTAATTTGAACAGTAGGTAATAAGTGGGAACATATAGGAACACTTAGAAAGGTCACAGCAGGAAAGACTTGTAGCTTCCCTTTTCTGATCCTGCTTTCCTACCAGCCTTGGTCTCAGTTGTTAAGGTACAAAGTAGACAATGCATTACACTGCTCTGTTCCTAAAAGTTCTCATGTGGTTCCATATGAACCTTTCCTCTTTCCACCTCCTTTTCATTTTCCAGATGAAGGTGATTAATTTTTCTTTACATTAGAAGGGAAGCTTTTGACCTGAAGAACTATATTATTTTCATTAGTCTTTTGTAAATGCTATGCTACATTTTTTAATGCTTACTCACACACTCCTCATTCAATATTTTATCAAGAAAAGTCATCTTTTCTTTCTGAAACAATTTGGAAAAGGCTGGCTTCGCAATTTTGCTCAGATTTCATTTGTGTGCAACAGATGGATGTATCCAATTTTCTAAAACAGTGCATCCCTTTTATTAAGGCCATTAAAAATAAAACCTGTTTGTAACCAGTGTTGACAGAGTATATAAGAGGCACCTCTGTGTCTACTTTCATGATTGGTACAATATGAACCTGACCAAGCATTTCCAAAGTATTTCCATCCAAATGTTTAAAAATATTTACAATCTAATTAAGCCTCACCATTCTCTATGTAATAAGTTAGATCATGTCAGAACAACTATTCAGCAGTTTAAATGTAAACACAACATCCCATTTTTGGATATCAAATAAGTATATATTCCTTCAAAACCACAAAACCGATAGTGTTAAGGGCTCAGAAAAGGTACGTTTTGGTACGATATTCTTCAGGGTGAAAGATGGTTCCTCACAGGAACACTAAAGCTACAGATACCAAAATTTTAGCCTTTCAACAGACTTTGCACATCTGTGGATCTGCTTTTCATCATCACATCCATGATCAGGCTGTTCTATTCCTCCTGTTCCTATTTGCATAAGGACTGACCATTAGAGGATCTTGACACATTTCATTAGGCAGGCAGCCCCCAGAGATATCAAAAAATCACCTAAATGTTTTGGCACTAGCTGCCAAGCCTGGACTTGCTATCTCTGTTTTCTCCCTGATAAGAAAGAGAAATCTAAAATACCCTGTAATGCTTCTGCTATTGCACTGTAATTTTCTCTTCTTGCAGACAAGAGACAGTTGGTCACTAGTAATGGTTAGGAGCCAAAATGATGCATTTCATTGTAAATGTTCTGAACCTTTTACAAAATCAAGCACATTTCTATTGCCAAAATCAGTAACTGTCCTTGGACCTCTTGTATCTGACCACACTGGCAGTAGTGTGCTACCATTCTTGTGCTTGAATCAGCTTTGGAGTTTGCAGCCAGCATGTTCAGCAGTCTCCACAGCTCTTTCCCACTACATTTGGGCTAACTGTGGGTATGTGAAGCACATGTGCAGAGGCGGGAGTGCAAAGCAGGAAGGTCAAGAACTGTTCACCTGCAACCTGCAGGGGTTCTTCAGTAAAGTTAATTTACAAAGGCTCTGTACTCAGGGCCCCCATCCCTCTAAGCCTTGATGAGGTATTTGATTAATGGTTCTGGAAGTCAGACACGTGGAGTGACCCCTCAGTTTTGAAGGTTGCAGGTAAATCCTGGCCTTATTCTGACTCAAGTAAAGCATTTATCTAAATGCCACATCTAGTCATAACCACTCATCAAAGAAGTGACTAGGTAGCGCAGCAATTTCTGTTGAAACGTAGAGCACCATGTGATAAACTGTATCTGCAAGATTTGTTTCATATGTCAGGCACACATTACTTCTAAATCAAATGCTAAAACATGCCTTATTTAGTCAAAAGTAAGCAGAATGCTGTAATTTATAATCATCTTCAAGCACACTGCAGTGAAAATGAAAGCAGACTATTAAAATTTAATGCCTGATTGGCAGACTAGCACATTTCTGGTCACGTTTGATGCAGCATCATTTTCTCACACCATTGTGTATGCACAAAAAACGTCAGCTTGGTTTGCCAACGTTTGTGGAAACTAATTGAAAAAAATGATTTGCTGTTAAAGTCTGGCATAGGCCTGGAAAATTGTTGTCAGCAGACACTGATGGCAGTGGCTT